>JAJMAW010000045.1:0-107895 GCA_030565085.1 Sugiyamaella pinicola | reverse complement strand
CTCCTCTTCAGCAGTCTCTTCTAGTGAAATATCTAGTTCTGCTGCCTCCTCTTCAGCAGCCTCTTCTAGTGCAATATCTAGTTCTGCTGCCTCCTCTTCAGGAGTCTCTTCTAGTGCCATCTCCAGTTCAGTGGCCTCCTCTTCAGCAGCCTCTTCTAGTGGAATCTCTAGTTCTGCTGCCTCCTCTTCAGGAGTCTCTCCTAGTGCTATCTCCAGTTCATCAGCCTCCTCTTCAGCAGCCTCTTCTAGTGCAATCTCTAGTTCTGCTGCCTCCTCTTCAGCAGTCTCTTCTAGTGAAATATCTAGTTCTGCTGCCTCCTCTTCAGCAGCCTCTTCTAGTGCAATATCTAGTTCTGCTGCCTCCTCTTCAGGAGTCTCTTCTAGTGCAATCTCTAGCTCTGCTGCCTCCTCTTCAGCAGTCTCTTCTAGTGCAATATCTAGTTCTGCTGCCTCCTCTTCAGCAGCCTCTTCTAGTGCAATATCTAGTTCTGCTGCCTCCTCTTCAGAAGTTTCTCCAAGCTCTATCCTTTCGTCTTCAGCTGCTTCTAGTAGCTTAAGTTCTGGCTCTTCTGGTGTAACTGCCTTTCCTTCTTATACGCCGGCTAGTTCTTCCAGTGTTGGGTCCAGCCTAATCTCTTCCACCTTTTCAAGTGTGGCTCCCTATTCCAATACAACTTCCAGTGCAGGGTCCTCGTACGTCAGTGCATCTAGTTCAATCGGTTCCGCTACCGGCTCAGCTAGCCTGTTTAGCTATGGCTCTTCTACAGGCGTTACTTTAAGTGTTGCTTCGGGTCCCTCAGGTGTTACTTCAGGTCCTGCGTCCAGTGGTACTTCCGGTACTGTTTCAGGTGTTGCTTCGGGTTCCTCAGGTGCTATTTCCGGTGCTACTTCCGGTATTGTTTCAAGTGTTGCTTCGGGTTCCTCAGGTGCTACTTCAGGTCCTGCGTCCAGTGGTACAACCGGTACTGTTTCAGGTGTTGCTTCGGGTTCCTCAGGTGCTATTTCCGGTGCTACTTCCGGTATTGTTTCAAGTGTTGCTTCGGGTTCCTCAGGTGCTACTTCAGGTCCTGCGTCCAGTGGTACTTCCGGTACTGTTTCAAGTGTTGCTTCGGGTTCCTCAGGTGTTGCTTCGGGTTCCTCAGGTGCTATTTCCGGTGCTACTTCCGGTATTGTTTCAAGTGTTGCTTCGGGTTCCTCAGGTGCTACTTCAGGTCCTGCGTCCAGTGGTACAACCGGTACTGTTTCAGGTGTTTCGGGTTCCTCAAGTGCTAATTCAGGTCCTGCGTCCAGTGCTACTACCGGTACTATTTCAAGTGTTGCTTCGGGTTCCTCAGGTGCTACTTCAGGTCCTGCGTCCAGTGGTACTTCCGGTACTGTTTCAGGTGTTTCGGGTTCCTCAAGTGCTAATTCAGGTCCTGCGTCCAGTGCTACTACCGGTACTATTTCTTCCGGTGCTACTTCCGGTACTGTTTCAAGTGTTGCTTCGGGTTCCTCAGGTGCTACTTCAGGTCCTGCGTCCAGTGGTACTTCCGGTACTGTTTCAGGTGTTGCTTCGGGTTCCTCAGGTGCTATTTCAGGTGCTACTTCCGGTACTGTTTCAAGTGTTGCTTCGGGTTCCTCAGGTGCTACTTCAGGTCCTGCGTCCAGTGCTACTTCCGGTACTGTTTCAAGTGTTGCTTCGGGTTCCTCAGGTGCTACTTCAGGTCCTGCGTCCAGTGGTACAACCGGTACTGTTTCAGGTGTTGCTTCGGGTTCCTCAGGAGCTACTTCCGGTGCTACTTCCGGTACTGTTTCAAGTGTTGCTTCGGGTTCCTCAGGTGCTACTTCAGGTCCTGCGTCCAGTGCTACTACCGGTACTGTTTCAGGTGTTTCGGGTTCCTCAAGTGCTAATTCAGGTCCTGCGTCCAGTGCTACTACCGGTACTATTTCAAATGTTTCTTCCGGTATTATTTCAAGTGCTACTTCGAGTTCATCAGGTGCTACTTCAGGTACTATTTCAGGTGTTGCTTCGGGTTCCTCAGGTGCTACTTCAGGTGCATCTGGATTCAATTCTTCTCCTGCTTCTCCAACGATTAGTAGTAGCTCGGTGGAAACTTCAGCTATATCTAGCTCTTCTTCTGTTACCCCCACTGGAACTAGTACGGCGCCAATCACCAGGGATACGATCAATAGAGATTTAGCTGCCATTGAACGAGCAGACCTTGAAGTACTGAAGGCATTAGGAGCGCTTCCAAAAAATCCCCAAACTGTCCAGAATGCTTTTGACGATCTTGACAACGCTCTCGCAACTTATTCTAATGATCTGGCATTATTTATCAGCAATAGCTTAGCAAAAAGGGCAGATCAATCTGATGAGGACTTCGCTAGTGATTCGGCTCTGAAGGCTGTTCAGGCAATCGCTACCGCGATTGGCTACTTCAACCAATTCCACCAGGCGGTTGCTTCTGCCAACCTAACTACCATTGTGGTATCTTATATCGAAATATTGAGAAATTTTGCAATGCAGCTTCTTAGCCAGTTTGTGGGGGGTTGTCAAGACGGTGGATTAAATTCAGCATTAGATGAAGCACACTCTGATTATGGCATTTCAATCTCTCCAATTGTCGCGGCCTCAACGTGTCCTGTATCTAGTAGCACTGCTTCAGGTACTGTTTCTGGCCCTGTTGTTAGTAGTTCTTCAAGCGCATTGGCATCTACATCTAGGACAATAACTACGACGTCAGGTTCAGGTTCACGTCCAGCTTCGGTTACACAGTCTAGTACTATAACATTCACTAGTCCTGCCTCTGACACCGGTGCTGTCATCTCTTCGGGCCTATCTACATCTACAACAGGAGGTACAGGCTCATCTACAGCTCTAACATCTACTGGCACTGGTGCTATTATATCTTCAGGGATAACGACATCTCCAAATATACCTACAGAATCAGAGTCCGGCACACTGTCTACAGCCAATACATCGACTTCAGGCTCAGAGACAAGCACGGAGTCGGGAGCGTCTAAATATACAGCCACAGCTTCAAGCACTGCTGCTAGTATACCTCCAGGCATAACAATATCTCCAGTTATACCTACAAGGTCTGGTTCAGGCACGTTGTCTACAGTCGCTGTATCAACTTCAGGCTCAGGGGCAGGCTCAAGTGTGTATGAATCTGCAGCCACAGCTTCCAGCCCCGGCTCAGCATTCACAACTGTTACCGGTCTTACAACTGTTACTGTTCCTTGTTCTACGTCGGAGGGGTCTACTTACTATAGTACCGTTACTCAGGAAATCACAAAAATAATACCATACGAAAAGCCAACCCAAGCTGCAACTTTATTCACCGTTATAACCACCTTCACTGCTCTTACTGTGCCCCGTTCTACTTCCGCGGGAATTATTTTATATAGTACGGTTACGGAGAACGCTGTTTTGACTATCCCCGTTCTTTCTTATTCTGGTTCATCAGGTGAGGCTCTACATTCTGCCACTCCTTCTAGTACTCCTGCCGCTCCAGTTCCAAAAGGAACTGGAGCGTCTCCTCTTGCAGCGGCTCCCCCTCCTACAGCTGGATCCTCTAGGACCGCTGGTTCTCCCAGTCTTTCTGAAATTCTTGCCTCTGCTTTTGCGACGGGACCCTCACCTAATGCTGGCTCGCCTGGATCTCCATTTGCCAATACTAGCCCTCCTCTTGAAGTACCCGTATCTTCTGGAAATATTGTAACTTCTCCAGGGCCAACATTAACTCCTGCTAGTAATTCATCTCCTAGCAATGGCGCTATACCAGCAATCCAAACGTCCGGCGAGGTTACATCTCCCGGGTCTCCAGAGCAGAACACTTCTAGTGCTTCGAGACAAGTGAAATTTTCCGGGTTATTCATGTTAGTAGCAATGGGAATGGCTTCTGCTTCTCTTGTGTAATTTCATTCTTCATTTCTTCCTTGCTTTCAGTTTCTTCTGCTGTGTATATTTTTTATTCTATTTGTTTGATATTAATTAATAAATTTCATTATTAACTATATATTTATAATTGTAGGGGTTGTTGTACGACACACGACACAAAGCTGCCAACGTAAGATTCCAGGCTCAGATTGGTCAAATGCATATCAGTTAAATAAATTTGGTCGCCGTTCTTATACACACTAGGGACAATAAAAAATAGCCAACAAGCGAGGGATCATCAGGATGTGTTAACAGGCTGTTATCTACTACGCTCCTATATTTCAGGAGGATGACTATGTCAGTTGAGTGTATCGTTACAGAACACGTTGACAGTGGTTCAATACTTCTTCTTGCCTACAGCATCCGGTGCTGGTCTTATTCTCTCTGTTTACCATGTCCACTTGATAATATCTTGGAGACTAGATTAGGAACATCTTCAGCACCTGTCTGCTCTGATTTCTGGATACAGCGAGCTATCTTTAGGACCGTAGCATTGTCAGGAGCATCTATCCAAATCTTACCGTTCATGCCAATAGCAATCTCAAATGGAACGAGTTCTCCTATAGCAGAGAGCACAGGCCCGCCTTGAAAAAGAAGCTTACGAGCATACGCTAGTGAAACTTGTACGACATGACCTCCCTTTAATTCACCAAATCCCGCAGCCTTGCCAGTACTAGCATCAAAACACTCCATCTCGGCCTCAATATCCCTATCAGCCATGCTAATACGACCATACACAAGTGTTCCCAGTGCAAGGTTAGGCCGGTTTTTCTTGTTCGCATTCTCAAATGCAAACTGGCCCAATCGAACTGCTGGTGAGTTATCTTGCAAAAGTACTCTAAACCCTTCACTCTGTTTGCCTATAACCACTCCAACAACATGATCTTTCACTGAGGGGACATAGCGTCTACTATTTGACTCTATGTGAACAGACGGTCCACTATAGGCCTTTTCTTGATAAACGATATATCCTGCCTTGATCGGAACTGGCTTGGATAGCGGGGCTCGATACAGCCCAGGACCTAACGTAGTCGTACTACTATTATCATTCGAATCTCCTAATAATGGATCTAAACGATCACCAGGTAAAATTATTTGTGATTGAGACATTTTGTCTATATAGTGAGAAAAAGGTAGAGAGATCCCAGCTTCACAGGCTCCAGCAGCATCAAAAAATACATCCTATGCACGGCTGAAGCAGATTGGGATATACTCGGAGGTGGACCGCCATTGTAGAGAGTTCATACCAAGCAATTAAGCGGATCTTTTCGGTCAATGTTATTTATTTTATTTGATTCTATTAATTTGACGTTGAATTGGAGATAAACAGACCGAGGATACTCCTGGAGTTCATCCCTCTCCACTCTATGCGAGGTGGTTAGGGGGATACATCAGCCAAAAAGACAGCTACCGCCGCCGCCGCCGCCAGACGTCTCTTATCGACCTGCATATCTATCTAAGGTTAAGGTAAGGTAACATTTACAGGAGTTAGCAAGAGCAGGGGAAGGGGCACACTTCTAGCCTAACTGAACCAACTACACGCTGTGTGTAATCATAGCCATACCACTGTATCCGCCCAACGGTTCTTTCGAATATCGTCTGATTTATCTCATATTGAAGCTGAGCGTTATTTTCTATTGAAATATAGAGAGAGAGGAAACGTAGACAGGAAAGGGAGAGAAGGGACATCTACCAACAAACACGCGGCAGCCCACAATAGTTGATTGATCCCCATTCGTCTATAGACAGTTCTGAGAGAAAGAGGGGAAAGAGTAGGTGGAATAAGAAGAAGAACTCAAAATTCATAACAAATTAAAACAAGCCAAAAAAGGAGGAGGAAGACGAGGCGTGAGACTCAGCGTTACCGTCAACGTCAACGTCAACGACTAAACTCTGAACGACAGACACAACATCACTATAATGTCTCACAATTTAGGAGTCCGTCGGGTTTTCGAGTATCTTTGGGATACCGAGCCGGTTAACAGCGACCTTGTCAACGATATTGTTTGTTTGGGCGAGTCATATGATCCAAAGAGGAGATCTAGCGGAGAGGGTTACTCAGGAGAAGAAACGTGTATAACACAGGAAGGTGGCATATCTGACAATAATCAGATAGTTAGTTTAAGGGCAGCAAATACGAATCTGGAGTCAGCTCCACTAACACCACCGTCAGTTGCTGCTGTTACTGATACTACTAGCACTAAATGGCCACCAGACTTTCTTGCCGATGTAGGATCGAAATTATGGCTTACATATAGAACAGGGTTTCCATTAATTCCACGATCGAAAGATGGGCCGTCTGCAGTTCGGTTGACTGGCATACTTCGTGGGGCAGGCATTGACCCATCGGGATTTACGTCTGATGTTGGTTGGGGATGTATGATTAGAACCGGTCAATCGCTATTAGCAAATGCGCTTACATTGTTGGAGTTGGGACGAGATTGGCGAGCAGATCCCACAACACCGAATGATGTGGAGCTTGCAATTGCCCAATTATTTCGAGATGACCCAACTGCAGCCTTTTCGATTCATAACTTTGTTCGACATGGAGAGGATATGTGTGGCAAGAAGCCAGGAGAATGGTTTGGGCCATCTGCTGCGGCCAGTAGTATTAAGTAAGTAAGGATAAAACCAACGAGCGACTTTACACTGGCAGATAGGTCCTGCTAGAGAAACTAACTGAATACAGATTTTTATGTGACAGATTTGCATCTGATAAGTTGAGAGTATATTCTAATAATGGGTCAGATGTGTACGAAGATCAATTTTTAAAAATTGCAAGAGGAAGAGAAGACTCGTTTAAACCTACACTGATTTTACTAGGAATACGCGCAGGGATTGAGAATGTAAATCCGATTTACTGGGATTCGGTTCGTGGATTTTTGAGATGTAAGCAGGCAGTAGGGATTGCTGGAGGAAGACCATCAGCATCGCATTATTTTTTTGCATATCAAGGAGATAATTTATTTTATCTGGATCCTCATAAAGCTCAGGGGTGCTTAAAAGTTGCGGAAGATGGAAATCTTGATGAAGAATCATATCGTACAGTGCATTCGAGAAGAATCAGAATGTTGCATCTGAAGGAGATGGATCCAAGTATGCTGGTTGGATTTTTGATTCGTAACGAGCAAGACTGGAAAAGCTGGAAGACGTTTATTCGAGACTCAAGCTGTAACAAGATTGTTAGTATTTCACCTACAGAATCAATTATATTAAGGAGAGCGTCACTCTCAATGGGGCCCGATGTTGAGGGGGATGGCGAGTTTATAGATGTTGGACTAGAACAAGAAGAAGCGGACGACGACCCAGGTCGGAATGTGGTTGCCCTCGAAGAGGACGATGGTATGGCAGAAGGAGGAAATGAAGTTCACAATGATCTAGCCAAAGCCAAAGCTGGCGAAGATGAAGTCGTTGATGAGCTGGATGACGATCAATTTGGAGATGCAAAGAGACAGGATGAGGTTAATGAAGCCCCTGTTATGGTTGAGTCTGTCAAGCCCAGTAAACGATTTGATCAAGATTCTTCTAGTTCCGAGTCCGATTCCGATGATAACGAGAATTCAGATAACAATGCATCAGTTGATTCTGGCAACAGGAAGGAAGTCTCTTCTCAGTCAACTAAGGAAGATACAACAGCTCATGTTGATGGCGATTCATCCTATGATACACCTGTGATGGTCCCCGACAGACCATTTATGCCGGGATGTTTTGAAGAAGATGGACCGCCCGTCAATGTGAGTAGGAGTGTAAGCTATAGTGGAATTGAGGATGAATGGGAGGAGATGAATTCAACCTTGCAATCATCTATCACCATGAGTGATGATATGAGTTAAAAGTATTAAACAATTAATGACCTGATAATATATATGACAACACCTATAAACCCGTACTTTGGATGAACTAGTGGGGGCACGCCTCCGGCGACGCCCGTCATTAGCTTCGTTCGTTACTGAGACCGTAAAAACGGTTCAGAGACAGAGACACTCGTTTATGTACTGTCTCAGCAATGAGCGAAGCGAGCGAGCTACAGACCAGAGATGAAAAGAGAGATGTGAGCCCGATGAGCTCCGTCGAGCGCCGAGAGGTAACCTACCATTCACTAACTACCCTAACCCTAAAATCCCAACGACTATATAAACCCAGCATGTCCGCCAAAGATTGGAAATCTTTTTCTTCTTCTTTTTTTCTTCATACTTACCTAGAGACGTTGCTGGAGCTCAAAAATTCTTAGCGACTGGATAGTTTGTCTGCATTGCACACGGCAGCACGGGCTATCTGCCTACTATCTTCGGGTAGTACGGGTCTCATAATTTTTGATTTCGACCCTCTTGGGTCACTCGGTAGTATGGAGAACTGTTTCTTCATGTTCCATTTTTACTCTATCGCACGAGGTCGTTCGGTAGTGGAAAAGTAGAAGATGGAGAAATCCAATGATATGTGTATATAGTCGTTTACAAGTAACCTCAGACTAATTCGTCGCGAACGAAGTACTTGGAGGGTTGTTGTATCGTAATATATTTTCATAGTTTTACGCAGCTGCTCCGCAAGCGGGATGTTCAGAAAAAGGCAGGAAGCAAATGGAGGTTAGGGACTGCTGAAGTATATGACGATCGTCTGTAGATTAAAAAGAAGTTTGTTTATAAAGCAGTGAGGAAAGTTGTTTTGCTGCTTGGTTCATTGTTCCTATAGAGATAACAGAAAATGGCAAAGAAACACAAGCCAAAGGGGAAGAAAGGCGGCGGCAGAGGCGGAGGTCAACTGGGAGGTAGTGGGCGTGTGGGTCGCGGTGGTGGCCGAGGAGGTCGCGGTGGTCGTGGAGGAAATGGAAATGGAAATGAGAGATATCCAGTCCCTACCTATAATTATTACCATCAAGCAGATGACTCAGAGGTTAGTCTCCCTCCGAATCATCATAAAGCTCATCAAAAAATGTCCATGAAAAGAGAAGCGTTACTCACTACTCAACATAGAGAATATACTGGTGCGAGTCTGCGGGCCATGCCTGTAGTGTTCGTGAAGTCGACTGAGGTGTATGATCCTTCTAAATTGGATTGGGATCCGGTGAATAGAAAGATGAAAAGGTCCGAAGACGTAGAGTACATGGAAGTGGAGCAAGAGCGGGAAGTGGAAATGAAAATAGCAATGGAAAATGTAGAAAGCGAGACGTTTGGTAATGATGATTCAACTGAAAAAATAATTGGCACATTAAGTTCGGCACTAAATATTGAAGGGCAGACCGATGTCGGGTTGTGCTCTGTGGTAAAAGAAAGAGGAAGCAGTATAAATGCTGACAGCGCTTTAGAGACAAATGACACTGTTACCTCCGGACAACAAGATGAATTCTCACCCTCAGAAGATTATTATGATGTTGAAGGCCCCGGGGACGATGAAAAAAGCGAAGGTTCTCCAGTTTCTTTTCTACAGAATGTGCTGCCTCATAGTTCAGATTTAGGGCCAGTTGCTGCTTCTCGCAATCCTTTCCCGTTTAATGAAGAATCCAAGGAACAAGAAAGTGGGTCTCTCAAGCGTTCTGCTCTCTATCGCTCTACGAACCAGATAGAGTCTGCTGATTCTCATGAATTCTCCTTAGACACAGCTGGTATTGCTGATGATGAAAATGAAGATGGCCTCCAATCAAATAGTACGTTATCAGATAATGATGATTCTAATCATTCGAGCGATTTGGAATATGAACAGCTTGTTGGCCTTAGAAGGCTGGCTTTGCGCGATCTGGATATTGGCGGCTCCGTTGAAGATGGATATAGTGATGAGTTATCTCAGGATGCTGACAGCTCGTCTAATAATGAAGAATTTAGTGATGATGCATATGGAGATTTATATGAAGAGAGCGATGATGAGGGCGTAACTAAATATGATTCTTATGACGACGATGGCCATCTAACAATGGAGCCTTTGCCACCTGGTCCTATTCTTAGAATTATCAGAACCCAGTATGGAGAAAACGGTAAAGAATTCGTTGTTGAGTGGTGTGACGAGTATGAATCGATCAGGGATTCCAATTACGTGGGCGAAACAGAACTCTTTGAACTATATCAAGACTATGGCTATACAAACGATAGGATATTTTCTAAGATAAAGAGCCTAGGTGGTAGCATGTCTGACGACGATGATAAAGAGAACATTCAGAATCTCTTGTACTTTGAAGATACAAATGGAATGGATAATGGTGTTTCTAGTGGGGACGAGTTGGATAGCATAATCGCTCAATTAGTGGGCGCAGATGATAGTGGTACGTCGTCAAGAAAGAAAAAGAATCAGGATTCGATCCTAGAGTCGTTTGCTGATACGTCATTGCTCACGCCTCGGAAAATTAAAAAGGGCAAAGTCCCCAATTTCGAAGTATCTGATGATGAAATAAGAGGTTATCTTGAAAGACAGTGGGTGAAATCTCGTGAAGCAAAAAGAATTAGAAAACAACAACGCGAACTGTTACGAGCAGAAGGCGGGTTGAAAAAACAAAAGCAATCGGAAGATGTCACTAATTTGAGACACAGTTATCACGACAAGATTACTGTTTTTGAAGTCGTAGATGAAATAAAAAATTTCATCTCGAATGAAACAACAATCACGTTAGAATTTCCTCCAGTGGATAGTAACGCGAGATATATTATCAAGCAATTATGTCAAGCGTTCCACTTGTCACCTTCTACTAGAGGAAGTGGACTTGACAAGTTTGTAATGGCAACAAGGACCTCTAGCTCTTATGGCTCTTATAGTGAGCATATAGTGGCAAAATTCCTCAATCGGAGAAAAACTTTCCCTCGTAGCGACACCAAAGTACAAAAGAAGGTTAGAAACAAGAAACCAAACGAACAGAAGCTTCCGAAGCGCACTGGTGGAGGTGGTATAGTTCATCATAGAGAAGGTGATATTGTTGGTGCTACGGCTGATGAACTTGCTGCTGATAATATTGGCAGGATTATGTTAGAAAAGATGGGCTGGAAAGCTGGTATGGGATTAGGTACTACTAGCGTAGGTATTATTGAACCGATTTCTGCCAAAGTTAAAAAGACCAAGTGGGGTATTGGGATGGAAATTTAACTATTTATTTCTATTATTATTATTTATTATTATTCTTGTAGTTCATCAATCGTTACATAAATATAGAGCAAAAAGTACATCATAGGATCCGTTTAACTTGCAATCAATTTCTGAATCGCCTGGACCATGTCGTTCAAACACTGTTGGTTTTTCGTTCTACGAAGTTCCTGGCCCTGGTAGAGAACTTTATGGACTTCTCCTGCGAATTTGAGATAAATATCCTCTTCACTTAGAAGCTTCGCAATGATAGGTAGCCACTTTGGTAGTTGAGTTGCCGAAATATCGAAGATGAGAGAGATATTTTTGATCATGTTTTGTGCTTCAATGAGAGTCATTGAGTCAATGGTATCCATTTCAAGTCGAGTATATAGTTTTTGTTTGGCTAGTGACTTTGGGGTTATTGGCGGAGATTGGCCTTGTAGCCGACAGTATTTGTCCTGCAAATTAGTATTTTTGTCATGTAACTGACTGTTCTCTGTTTGCAGTTGGGCATATTTCTCTTGTAAGTTCTGCAATTCAGATTCAACTTGATAGATATGCTGTTTGAGGGAGAGATGAGTAGCTAGTGAGGGCGCTGGTTGGTTATTCACCTCAACTTCAAGTTCACGATGACAATGACGTTCAGACTGCATTCTATTCTGATGCTTAGGTCTGGGATCATCTACAATTTCAGGTTGACTTTTATCTTCTTGCTCGTTCGGGACTTGCTGAAATTCTTCCTTACGCTCTATTTTCTCTTGTTCAAGTTCATCCTTCTTAGCGGGTATAGCTTCTTCTTCAGGACGCTTATTCTCAAATACGTCAGCAGCCCCACTGACTTCCACAGGAAAAGCAGCCTTTAAATGAGAACGGTCAGCATAAGCATTCCACTGACCTTCAAAATGCTGAAATAATTCTTCCCCATGAGGGTGTGATCTGATGAACGCAAGGAACCCGTTAAGCATGGATGTATCACCTATGTCAGATGCGTCCTGGAGATTTTCAGCAGTCGACTGGGCCGCTGTAGAGGATGCCATGGGGATAGCTATATTAATATCAGCCTTAGCTGTAGCAGTACCAGCAGTGTCCTTAGTTTTATACGCCGGTATGCTACCCAAAGATTCTCCAGTTTGCTTTATACTTGGCACAACAGCTGGGACTGGTTTAACGTGGCCATATCCTAATCTAGAGGTCTCTTGGCTTCGAAAGCTCCCATTCATCTTAGATGAAAGGGGAGTCTGATTAACAGCATTTCTATACTCTGTTTGCCGTTTATTTATAGCTGTTTCACCCAGTCCATGGTCATTTCTCTCTTGGTTGGTTTCATCCAATTCCAGACGTTCTTCTTCTGCTTCTCCTCTTTCTTCTTCCTCTCCTACAAATGACACGGATCGTTGGCCATGGTGCCTATCCACATTAGTATCTTCATTCTCTCCGAGAGTACTTCCAGATATCTGATGATCATTATACGGGGTAGATTGACCAACTGGGGTGTAATCTGAGATGATTGAGATCCCCGGAGTAGGTTCGTTGCGCTTTCCGAGTTTATTATTCATTCCTGATACGACATAGTCCAATAATGCTTTTCTGTTCTCCCTGTCTAACGGTTGAAATCTATAACCATCGGTTTCTGAATCAGAACTAAAATGAGAATCATATTTATAAGTGCTATTAGAATCTGGATCCAATATTGATACCAGCGATGGTCTACTATTCATTGTGGCAATTAGTTGCAATATATAGATGTGAATTGAGTGTTGTTGTGTATGTTCGTACCGCCAGAGCTATAATCGCGAGGTCGAAAATGTAAACACTAGCCATCGCGTTTCTGCGCTTTAATCACGTGATATTTGCTTTGCAGCAGTAGCCTCTGTCCTTGAGTGAGTCTCGCTTCTAGGGTAATTGTATATTCTACTCTGGTCTTGAGATGAGGATCTAATCCTGTTTACGTGTCTTTATATATAAACTTTTCCTAACCTGCGGCATGTAAATATATCTGTTACTATCTTCACGTATCGTCTCCACGTGGGGCTGTCACAGGACACCCTGAGTGTCCGTCTCCGTTTATAGTCTTACCGTTAAATTTCCTTAATAGCATTCCTCCTTCTATCTGGAGTAGCAGAGATATTCAATCAATCACCTCTGAACTATAATTCAGTCAAAGGACGTTAAATAGAATATAAATAACCTTCTGACTGGCTGCTGTAGTGAGTCTCTGCAATTGTATCACGTGCATTTTATCTACCCTAACCACCAGGATAAAGCGAGTGCTCGAAGTTTGTCGAAAGCGCCGCACTATGAAAGTCCACGTCGCACCTCTCCAAGCTGTGGTCGTCATAACCAACGGGCGGGCATAGTAGACAGTTGATGGTATTTTGAAAGGAAACACAACACAAACGACCGTACAACAGCCATTTTGATAATTGCAGACGGCGGTGAAGTAGTAGTGTAGTTTAAGCCAGTAATTGAGCACTGAATTTCCAGACTAGAGTGCTTGCAGTGTGTAACTACAAGGAAAGGAAAGAAAAAAAAGATACCAACGCGTGTTTAGACAAAATGCAAATGTTAACGAAGGTAAGTGAATTGTCAAGGGTACTCATATTACAATTGTTGTCAGGCAATCTTATCAGATTCTAACTTTGTTTTTAGTTTGAGTCGAAATCGTCCCGGGCTAAAGCTGTTGCTTTCCATCCTAAACGGTAAGTTTTCGGACGTCTGTTTCACGGACTGGCCTGTCTTCAGAGTATGATCTGCACTTCATGAAGATTCTATGAACTCCCGCCTAATGAGTGAAGGAGCCTTACTGGTCTGGTTGGAACACGGCCGCCGGAGACGCAGCAGGGAGAACTCACAGCTAACTGTATTACAGACCATGGATACTGGTTTCGCTCCATTCTTCCACCATCCAGTTGTGGGATTATCGAATGGGTACGATCATTGATAGATTCGAAGGCCATGAAGGCCCTGTTCGCGGTATTGATTTCCATAAGACGCAGCCTTTGTTTGTTTCTTGCGGTGACGATTATACCATCAACGTGTGGAGTTTACAGACTCGTAAAAGATTGTTCACTTTGACTGGCCATTTAGATTACGTTAGAACTGTGTTTTTCCATAACGATTTGCCATGGATCATTTCATGTTCCGATGACCAGACTATTCGGATATGGAATTGGCAGAACCGTCAGGAAATTGCGTGTTTGACGGGCCACAACCATTACGTGATGAGCGCTCAGTTCCATCCAAAGGATGATTTGATTGTTTCTGCATCTTTAGACCAGACGGTACGAGTTTGGGATATTTCCGGCCTGAGAAAACGGCATTCTGCTCCCAGCGGTGCCATGAATAGTGGTAGTGGTTTTGAAGACCAGCTGGCGAGAGCTAATGCTCCTCAGCAGGATATATTTGGTAATACTGATGCTATTGTCAAGTATGTTCTGGAGGGTCATGATAGAGGTGTTAATTGGGCTTCTTTCCACCCTACCTTGCCTTTGATTGTATCTGGCGGGGACGATAGAGTGTTGAAGATTTGGAGAATGAGTGAGACAAAAGCTTGGGAGCTTGACACTTGTCGTGGCCATCTCAGTAACATCATGTGTTGTATTTTCCACCCTTTCCAAGATTTGATTATCTCTGTTAGTGAAGATAAGACAATTCGTACCTGGGACTTAAACAAGAGAACTCCAGTCCAACAGTTCAAGCGAGAAAATGACAAGTTTTGGTATATTGCTGCTCATGAGTCAATCAATTTGTTTGCTGCAGCTCATGATAGTGGTGTAATGGTATTCAAACTGGAAAGAGAACGTCCTGCAAGCACTATTTATCAAAATAGCATCTATTATATCAACAGGGAAAAACAGGTCAAATTTTTCGATATTAATAGCAATAACGAAAGTCTGCCTTTATTATCGTTGAAGAAAATCGGTAGTCAATGGGTCCCATTTAGAAATTTATCCTATAATCCGGCCGAAAGACAGATCTTGGTTACTACCAAATCGGCTGACAATGGTAATATTTTTGAACTGATTAATTTGCCCAAAGACGCTTCAGGGGCTATTGAACCGACTGAAACAAGCCGTGGTTCAGGTGATCAAGCAGTTTTCATATCTCGAAATCGATTTGCTGTTTTCATTAAATCCACACAAATTATTGAAATTCGTGATTTGGGCAACTCTATTACTAAGAGTGTACAGTGTCCAGTTAGTAATGTAAAGGATATTGTTTATGGAGGCCCCGGCTTGTTGCTAGTATTGGGTGCATCATCAGTAGTTTTGTTCGATGTTCAACAAAAGAAAACAATTGCCGAAATTCCTGTGTCAAATATTAAATATGCTGTTTGGTCTAATGATGGTCAGAATCTGGCCCTGCTCGGTAAACATACTATCACCATCACCACTAAGAACCTTGAAACCGTTTCTTCTCTTCATGAAACAATCCGCATTAAAAGTGCTACTTGGGATGATAGTGGAGTTTTGATTTACTCTACTCTAAATCATTTAAAGTATAGCTTGTTAAACGGTGATAACGGAATTTTAAGAACGCTTCAAAATACTCTTTATATGGCAAAAGTCAAGGGAAATTCGGTGTACTGTCTTGCTCGTGGTGGCTCGATTAAAGTTTTAAAAATTGACCCCACTGAATACAGGTTTAAAAAAGCCCTTGTCAATAGGAATTTTCATGAAGTTCTTCGTCTTATTAAGTCGTCTCAATTAGTTGGTCAGAGCATTATCGCTTACCTTCAAAAGAAGGGATATCCCGAGATTGCTCTGCAATTTGTTCAAGATGCGCAGACTAAATTTGATCTAGCTATTGAATGTGGCAACTTAAAAGTTGCGTTTGAACAAGCTAAGGAACTTGGCAAACCCGCTGCTTGGAAGATCCTCGGTGAAGAAGCTCTTGCTCAAGGTAATCACGATGTTGTGGAGGATATTTATCAGAAACAGCATGATTTTGATCAATTATCATTTATTTACCTTGCAACTGGTAATATTAGTAGGTTGCAAAAGATGGAACAAATTGCTGATCATCGTAATGATACTGCTGCTAGATTTCAGACTAGTATTTTCCTTAATAGTGTAGAGAACCGAATCCAATTGTTGAGAGATGCTGGATTGAATCCTTTGGCTTATTCATTAGCAAAAAGTAGTGGATTGACTGAAGTTGCCAAGGAAATTATTGAAGAATCTGGTATTGATGAGAGTAATATCAATGTTTCAATTTCTGATACTTCTTCAGATGCTATTACTGGTGTATCTCATGAAAGTTATAAAAATAACTGGCCGTTACGTTCGACTTCACTTTCCTTCTTTGAGCAAGCATTACTTGGGAATATGGAAGCGTTATCTTTGGAAGATAATGAACAGCAACCAGAAAAGAAGAATGTTGCTGATGTGGACGTTGACCTTGATGATTATGCTGATGAAGATATTCAAGATGAAAATGGCTGGGATCTTGGGGCCGATGATCTTGGTATTGAAGATGTCGATACTGAGGAAGTTGGAAAAACAGAAACGGTTAGTTCCGGTTCTATTGTAGGTGGAGCATCCGAGACCGAGTCTTGGCTGCGTAACTCTCCAGTTGCTGCAGATCACGTTGCTGCCGGTTCGTTTGAGACAGCGGCACAGCTTCTTAATCGTCAAGTGGGTATTATCAACTTTGCTCCACTCAAAAAACGGTTTTTAGAGGTTTACAGAAGTTCTAAATTATTCCTTGCTGCTAACGATGGTTTGGCACCGTTAACGTTCTATGCTAGAAGACCAAATGATAAAGCACTTCCATTTGTTCATGGTTATGAAAGTCTCGCAGACACATTACAAGAAGCGTATACAGCTGCTAGTGGTAATCAAATCCAGCTTGCAATTGAAACGTTTAGGGAGATTTTACAAACTATTGTGGTTCTTTCTGTGTCATCCGAAGATGAGGCCAAAGAATGTCAAAAGCTTATTGAAATTTGTAAAAACTATATTCTCGCATTTTCAATTGAGC
The DNA here is from genome assembly GCA_030565085.1 of Sugiyamaella pinicola. Classification (NCBI taxonomy): domain Eukaryota; kingdom Fungi; phylum Ascomycota; class Dipodascomycetes; order Dipodascales; family Trichomonascaceae; genus Sugiyamaella; species Sugiyamaella pinicola. The sequence goes on along the minus strand of JAJMAW010000045.1, from coordinate 90,950 downwards.
TCAAGAGAAGAACTTTACCAGCCACTGATGTTAAGCGAAATTTGGAATTGGTTGCATACTTCACCAAGCCCAAGCTCCAAAGAAGACATGCTCACATTCCCTTCATGGTTGCTATGAAGGAATCGTTTTCCAAAAAGAACTACGCATCCGCATCATTTTTTGCATCTGAGTATCTTAAGATAATGGAGGGCGATGATGACGATAACGATGAAACTGATCGATCTAAACGAGAGAAAGCTCGCGCTAAAAATGCTAAAAATATTGGATATGCTAAAGCAATTAAAGCTAAATCTGACGCCTCGCCTCTTGATGCTTATGAGATTGATTTTGATCAGTATGCCGACTTTGATATTTGTCCATCTACATTGACTCCTATATATGATGGTACTTCTAGTGAACGTGATCCTCTCACTGGTGCTAAGTATCATACTAGTGAAAAGGGCAAATTATGTGTCATCACCCAGCTGACTGCTGTTGGAGCTCCTGCTTCAGGACTTCGTTTATTTGTTTGAATATATATAATGATTTTAAAATACATACGAGAACCTAGTCTCATATACAAAGTACAATAAAAACTAGGCTCTTTCACTTTTAATCTTCCTTTTCTTGCTGTTAGGTTGAGGAGGTATTGCTGATGCCTCTCTTTTGATGCTGCCAGAAATATCCAACAGAGAAGCTGCGTCTGTCAGAAACTTGAATGTAATAGTAGACATGTCCTTTTTATATTCCGGAGGTATAGCTCGTAATAATGCTGTGGAGTATTTTGTTTTCGGCGAGTTCAGCATTTTCCATAAATACACTGCTACCGAGTGTAATCCAACTCGTTCACGCATCGTCATCATGTTAAGACCTTTTGGCCCACAGATTTCATTCCTATGATACAACACTATATACCATAAGACTCGATTAAAGTCTGGAAATAAGAACTTTCTCGGCACCCGAGTACGTCTTTCAATGTCAATTAACTTCAATTCCATAGGTAAACTATCCTTGCTAAGAAAGTTTCCTCCAATAATAAGGGAATCCATTGGTGTATAGACAGCATGGATCCATCCTGATGGAATCAACAGCGAATCCCCTTTGTATAGATTTACCTGATAACATTCTTTTACCAAGTTCCCAAAGAAAGTGGAGTTCTGGTCTGGTGATATACACCATTTTTCGTATTTCTGTAAATTTTGAGGAGATGGAGCGACAAACAAAAACGTTTTGGCTCCCTGACAGACGTGATAAAATACCGAGGAGCCTGCGAAGTCGATATGAAAATCCGTATAAGACTCTGCAACAGACATAAGACAGTATAAGGATACCTTTGGATAATCCTTATTGTCTCTGTTTTCAGCAGGCCATACTTTATCAACCAAATCGAATTCTCGGACAATCTGCGGCCGCTTTACAGCAGCAGCCAGCTTTGTATACGAGAATTCAAGGCTGATAACATTTCGTACTCGATCACGTTCATGGGCAGGAAGATAATAATATTCATTCCATTTATCCAATGTCCATCCAGGACTGTTTCCTTGTGTTGCAACATCCATAACTTCCAATGGTGTGTCGCCACCTAACATCTCAGTTACATCTGCAACAGTAAGTTCCGCTGGAATAGACATATCGAGAGTGTCATAATGTTGTCGACGAATTATTACGGGCTCGGGTATATCTTCCACGTCTAAACTTCTCCATTGTGCCAGAACGTCTCCACCAGTGCTTTCCTTTACGTGATCACTATTGAAGAAATTGTCGCTTTTAAAATAGGCACAGTACGGGTGCAATTTTTGAAAACCAATTGTATCACCATTATCAAGAGCAATATAATCAATTGCAGCTTTTTTCCTGTCTGATACACGTCTTAAAAGAGACGGTCCGAAATCCGGTTCACATTCTATGCATATATAAGTTGTGATATTCGAGATTTCATCAGCTGTTTTCCCAACACAACCATAGTGGTACCATTCTTTGCATTTTTCGCATTTCACCCATCGACTTTTGTCCAGACCTAAGCTTTTTGAATTACAGAGCTTACATGTATCCTCCGAAGCAGCAGTCATTACGCGCAGTAAATATATGATATAATTCTTGTCAAACCCCTCAGGCACAAACAAACGTGATATATGCGCCACACGCCCTTGCATTATCTTTTAAAGACGGCTATTTGATAGCATGCATAATCAGGACGAAAACTTCGATCCTAGGGATGATTGGCTATACCAATTAATAATTTAATTACATTTTGCTGAACAAGATTTAGCATTATCCCTGATAAATCTTATGCGAGCAACTATATTACACTTAATGTGACCTCATATTCGATTCAAAGAGGCTATGATGAGAGCATCTGCTAAAAATCTTCCTGTCCTGTATTTCTTCACTGGAGCGAGCTCGTTTGCTATCGTCATTGTCATAAACGTATGGGAACAATGGTTGAGTCAAACAAAAAGCCCATATCGATGAACAAATTTGAGCTCCAGACCTCTTGTCGTCTTAATATTGACTGAGAAATCAAACTATTGTGACTTGGAGACAGACAGAATGTTTGGGCCGAGCACAAGGCCCAGTTCAACAATGAATTCTCAACTCCAAGTCTACTGTCCTACTCGGAATGGCAAAATGGAAATTATTAGGTCCATGCCTTCTGCCGTTCTTCAATTAAAATTCCCAACTATTTTGGTATGGCTGTAGAAAGAATGTTCGTATCAAATTCGAGACCCAGTTCGATGATGGACCATCGGGTTCGTTCGGCCTTCATGTGTTCAGATTGGAGAAGCCAGTGAGCCTATCCTGAACTCCCATGCGCTGGCCCTGATCTCATCTGTCGAGCAACTCCCAACAATTTTCATACAAATTGCTTTACAGTTCTAGAATTGACTCCGACTTCCAGAACGCATGTCTCCACCTCCCTACGAATACTGCAAGAAGACAACAGAACAGTTGTCAGCTAGGAGCTGGATACAGAGAGTGGAACCAGAAGCTAAATAGTAGTTTGACACGGGTAAATACGAGATGGGCAGCAGTACTGATTATAAGAGCGTGTTCAGTTATATCTGAGTCAAGAGTTATTATGGCAGACGAATCCTATATAATAAATAATAATCATCCGGATGTACTAGATTACTTAAACTTGACTTGTTTAGCAATGCAGAATTGTGATAGGTTGGTTAAGCAATAAATAAAAATTGAATTCAAAACACTATATTACAAAAAAATCTAACACCAGAAATGATAGGTTCTGCTTAAAAATCCTTTTGAAGCAAGTTCAGCCTCCTCTTGCTGAACTTCTTGTCGTAAAAGATCTAGATCAACCTCTCGGCGCCCAGTATCTAAGTCAATGTCCTTTGCGCGGACAAATGACGGTCTCTTAATGACTTTATAGCCAATATAGAAGACTAAGCATACGGGAGCAGCCAAATATGCTTGGAAAAAGTCAGTGGGATTCGGCTCTCCGCCAATTGGAAACAGAGCTGTATAGAACTGAGCAATAAGTACCAAACAGTTGAAGATTGCTCCTATTTTTCAGTTAGTAAACATATGTTTGTTATCCCCATCTCACTAATAACTTACCATAATAAGAACCAAGAACTCCGCACTGCGACTTGAAAGGAATTTCATCTAAACTTCTGCCTTGAATCCTCATGGCTCTACGGAATCGAATGTGGCAAACACAGATTGATCCCCAAGTGAAAATGGAAGATAAACCCGAGAGAGCCATTAACCAAGCAAACACCTGACCTTCTTTGGAAGAAGCGACAGTGAAACAAAGTAAACCAATGAAAGCACTAAGAGCAATACCTCCTAGAGGACGGCCTTGACGGTCAATATAAGCTAAGAACTTAGGAGCCTGTCCTGCGGCGGCCAAACCTGCCAAAGTACGTGAGCATCCGAATACTGCACTGTTACCTACTGACAAGACAGCAATTAAAATAACCACATTAATAACCGAAGGTAAACCACTAATACCGGCATTAGCAATTGAAATAACAAATGGAGAGGCAGAAGCATCGGCAGAAGAGTTGCCTTTGAGCAATCTTGTATCTGTGTAAGGAACCAAAAGACCAATAATGGTTAATGAAATCAAATAGAACAGAGTAATACGCCAAAATACTTGCTTAGTTGCCGAAGGAAGAGATTTTCGAGGATTTGAAGTTTCAGCGGCTGCCAGACCAACTAATTCAGTACCGGTGAAACTGAAAGCCGCAGTGACGAATACAGCACAAACACCCTTGAATCCATTGGCAAAGGCGCCAGGATTATGCCAATATTCTCCTCCAATATAACCACCATGAGGACCACCCCCACAATTGAGAACAATCCCCAGAATGATGAATCCTATGACAGCAACAACCTTAATGAGTGAAAAGATGAACTCAGCTTCACCATAACCTCTAACACCGAACATATTAATACAGAGAATGACGACATAGAATATGGCGACAAACGCAGCTGGATTGACCCCTGAGTGCCAATAATTAATAGTAATCGAAGCAGCTACCAATTCCACTGGTAACACAATCAACCACTGAAGACCATAGTTCCAACCCATAGCAAATCCCCATGCAGGGTCAATAAATCTACTTGAATATGTAGCAAAGGCGCCAGCAACAGGAAAGGCAACTGCCAATTCACCTAAAGCCATAACTGTGCAGTACAGCATACTACCAATCAAGGCAAACCCAATCAATAAGGCCGCTGTTTATAAATTAATGAGTTAGTTATGCTTCACCAGACACAACCAAAAAAAAAACTTACCTGGACCACCGATTGCAAGCACTTTACCAGAACCGACAAAGAGACCAGTACCGATAGAACCGCCAATAGCAATCATCTGGAGATGACGCCCTTTTAGACTACGCTGTAGAGGAGAGTTTGCAGTAGCTACAGCAGCCTTCTCAACATCGGTCATGTTCGAAGTATCTATGCCGGACAAATCAGCTGGTTTGAACGAATCTTTCACTCTCTGCCATCGAGATAGCTCGACTTTTTCTACTGAGCCAGCATTTTTGTTGACTTCATCCTGGGAATAATAATGTCCCTTAAGATCCTCCTCTGTGGACATGATTGAAGCTGTCATTATTATTAAAACAAAAAATAATGGAGAGAGGAAGAAAGAGAGAAAGAACGAAAGTGGATCAGATGAACTTTAAATAGCTCCGCCGCTACCATCTGAGTGGTTGGACGATTGATTCAAATGTGACGATGACGATGATCTTTGCTTTTCACCAAGAGGGGAGAATAAAAGAAAATCCAATAGTATATGCTAGATATAATTTCTCTGCGACAGTGAGAGTAGGCCCAGACAATGAGGTGTTTGACGAGCAAGAAAAAGAAACTCAAAGTCTTAGATGATCGGGTACTCATTATCAGCACCAATCAGACCCCAAACAGAAGACATTTTTGGTAATTTGATTCCATATATATGTTCAGAATGAATTATAACTGATACTAAATATATTGCGGTTGGCGAATAGATCTGTCTTTGCGATGATGATGGTCTGTATAATAAAGTTATTGAGTATAATTAACGGGCCACAACGGGCCACTCTGCAAAGTATATTTCTTATCAATCAGCATTGGTCGAATCAATTTGCAATTCAAAGTTCAAACGAGTCAAAAAGACATAAACTATAAAATCCAGAAGTCACCGACTAGGGGTATAGTTACCTAATTGGGTCAGGGTGCATACTGACATGACCTGACTTGCGTTTCAGACTATAGCGCAAACTCCCTGTTGATCATGTGTTTACCACTAGAATTACACCCAAAATTATGATACTGAGACGAAGTTTAAATTAACCGATTCATTAGTACGATAGAGATGGAAATGTGTTTTCTGCCAAGTGTTATTATTATTAGATGTCGAACTTTAAAAGGGTCGATGTGGTTTTGGACCCCGTTATGGCGTTACCCGTCTACAGATGTGTAATTCATTCCATACGCAAAAAAAAAATGGATTCTTTCTTTTTTCTGTTGACTATTTCTCGTAGGATCGACGAAGAGAGAGAAGAGCATCGCGTTCAGTTAACGGCATAAATGAGCGAACTCTGTTCCGTGATAACTGAAATGGGAAAGTACCGAGATGTCCATGACACATTCTACTGAGCAACGGAGTACACTGGGCATCGGAGAGTTATATACCATGCCGTTTACTAGCCAAAAAGATGAAAGAATCTGGTTTCTGGATATTCCATATGGATGCTGATTGCATTTCAGGCGCTTTGCAGATATTTCGCCGGTCCGGCGATGTGACAGCGATAACGGAGAAACCTCAGGCACTGTAACGTCATTCTTTTTTGTAGCATATAACTCGAGGTTAATTGGACAAGCTCATTCAGAGCTCACTTCTAGGCCCGTTAAAAACGCTCAACTGAAAAGCATATTTGCACCTGACCGGAGATGTCGCCAAGCCACTCCTAAAAGTGGCAGTGACGAAGATATCGCGAAATAGCACAAGTTCATGTTTCTGTTTCCCCGCATTTTGGTCTTTTCTGTTTTTCATTTATCACTATGATGTCGGATATGGACGGAAATCTATGAATCGGATCTTTTGCTTGGGAATAAACGAGATCCTCTCCCCGCATTGTCATCAGAGTGGGGAAGCGAATGGACCGTTACCGTTCATACATGATGAGGGGGCCGTATCGAGAATTGCAAGATCTACTGGTCCATGACGAATCTGGATATCCCCGTATTTTTACCGGACTGTTGTCATAAATTCATCATTCATTACAAGCTTACAACTACTTACCAAGATTTTGCAATATATATCGTAAATGTGTTACTTTACGAGCAACCGACCATAATGGGCGATAATTCTGATTATCGACTTCATCGACCCATGAGGGAACTTTTTTACCTATCAGCTCTTCTTCAGTTTTCAAAGTTCCATCAGGAGTGATTATGTACGGCAAGGAAAGATCGAAATCACTTTCTTCAAAATCCATACCATCTCCCTTTAGCTGAATAGTTCGTAAATGTTGAGAGTAACCTCTCGCTTCGTCTTTGATAATATCTAAAGCACCAACATTTAGCGATTTCAGAATCTCTTTGTCCTTGAAAAGCTTTAAAAGTGCCTCTTTTAAACCAGGGATTTGTGTTCCAGAGGGAATGTCTCGGATAATCCTAACTGGATCTATTGAGCCACTTCCCTTTTCAAGTAATACTTTAATAAATAATGGATCTTTAAGGCTATAATGGATAAGATCATTCCAAAGATCTTTGTCGTTCTGCGATTTGGCAAATTCCAGTGCTTGTTCGGGGTCACCTATCTTCTCGATAATTAACCGCAATGCTCGCTGATTCTGTCCCACTTTGCCTAATAAATACACCAATTCAGGAATATACTTATTCTGTTCACATATTTCAAGGGCTTTGTTAAGACTGTAATTATTGCTTCGACTGAAAAATCCAATTAGTTGCCGACGATCGAATTCAGCATACAGTTTCACTTGTAAATCACCAAATCCTTTGGCAATAAATGAATCCTTTCTATTGAGCTCTTCAAGATATAGAAATAACAGAACATCCAATGTATGAATACTGGACAGTTTATTGATTACAACTTCCGGTAGTACTTGATGTCTTCCGTCAACAAATAAATGGACAGTCTGCTTTGTCTTCTCACGTATAATATCCAATGGTGCTGACTTTAACTCTTCATCAGTTAAATTACAAGTGAATACTTGGGGAATCATTTGATGGATCTGGGGTAAGAGATGATAGATTGAAATATGATCGATGACGGTAGCATGATTCAATGCTAATAAATGTTGAAGTGATGATAGAGGGTCATTTGTGCGCGTATATAAATCAGCCAGAGCCATACGGAGAGAATTATTAATACTTGTTACTTCCTCTGATTCATTTAGCAAATCTTCAATTCGATTTTTCAATGAATTTGAATCATAGATGGTAGTTGGCCATTGGTACATCAGTTTGATCAATATAGATCGATCATTTTCAATGCAATAATCAATAACTTTGTTATAGAGATCCCGTTTAATCCCTAGCTCCTCATCAGTAGGTAAAACCACTGCCAACTGAGTAATATGACCAGCTGTAATAAATATCCAACCCCACCTATCCCATTCCTCAATCAAAACTGACTTATCTACAGATGACTCTGAAAGAACCATTTTTAAAAACTCACCGGCCTCGCTCCATTTATCTTTGTCTATTAGTGACTCTACATGACTAATACCAATCCCGATCCGAGTCACAGGATCGATAATATTACCACTCATTTCCCAACATTTTTCAAACATTTTGTGTTCTTTTAGCCAATCAATTCTGTCAAGAAGAGTTCTTTGTTCAGCTATAATGGCATCTGTTGCACTAACAATATAATATTTTTCGATTGGTGATTTCTTGTTGCCAGGAAAGTATTCTAAATGGTAATCATCCAATCCCAATCGTTCATAGCCTCTCATTGATAATACATCAGCATAAACCTCTTCTCCTGTTGCCCAATCGAGTAGTTTCAATTCTGGAGGATCAAGAGCCTTAGGTCTATGAGTGGATGCAGGTAATTCATCAGATATGACTTTAGCATACGTCAATACCATTATCGTGTCTTTAAATGGCAAAATACCACTGATTAGCCAATCGAGTTGGCGAATATTCTCTACTTCGATAATCTCATCAGGTTGTAAGGACAACACTGAAGCAGCACTGGATGAAAGAAATGAAGAAGCGCCAATACCACCTTTAGTTTTAATTGAATTCTTAGTGCTATCACCTCCTGTAGTTATTTTGATATTCCATATATGATTAACCCAAGCAACATAAATTCTATTTGAATCAGGGAAACAGATTCTTGGTTTATATAACCCAGCTCGAGGCGAATTGGCTGGCCTTGCAATGCGTTTTAGAATCGTCTTTCTGGTCATAGAATATAGTGTAATCCCATCTTCATTCATCCATATGATGATGTTTTTAATCCAATAAAGAGAGACAACAGGGTCTTCTGATGAATATAAAACTGTGTCTAGCCTTCTTCCTAACCAGTTTTTCTCACTATAGATGACACTACCAGCCGTTCCAGCGGACGTATAGGCTCGAGTGCTCTTGTAATTGGGATCCAAAGCAACAGCATGTATTGGACGCTTGAAATCGGCAGCAGATATATCGTTAGGGTCTGTGATCGAACCAATTACAACCGTGCCATCCAGTGAGCCGGAGGCCAAGTAATGCCCATCAGTAGATAAAGAAAGAATAGAAGCTCTATGTGCAGCAAATGATCTTATTGGCACCATCTCAGGACTGAACAAGTGCAATATACCGGAATGAGTGGCAAATACGATTATACTGTCTGTCGCCAAGAACGCAGAAACGCCATTATTTGTAAATATTGGTGGTTTCAGGTCTGAAAAGCGCGAGTACTTGAATTTCGGCTCTTCATCCTCTTCTTCATCTTCCTCAGATTCCGAGTCGGATTCAGACAACTCTGACGGACCACCCTCAGATGATACTGTGTCGTCATCGTTTTCGTTATCACTTCTCACTTCTTTCTTATTGCCATTAGGCTCTGTGCTCCCTTCGTCCTCCTCTTCATCATTATCTTTGATAACCACTTCTCGGTCAGTCTCACCTACCGTAGCTGTCTCTGGTGGATTGGCTAGTCCACTATTTCGACCCTTATGGTCATCACCAACGGCAGATTTCGCTTCTAAATTGGGTTCAGATTCATCTTGGCTCACAACCTTTCCGTGTGTGTCTTCACTAGCTGCTTTAGAGGACCGATTATTTAACAATTCCTCTTTATCACCCATTGCTTCTTCATTGTCACTATCCGAATTATTCTCATTGTTTGGCATTGACATGCCGATAATTGAATGTTCTACTAGTAATTTTGCGAAACCACCAAATCATACCCCTTAAAGTAGATAAGCAGATAATTGCACAATAACCGCGGCATCGGCTACCTACCTCTTGATCGTCGCGCCTTGATCTGCATTGTAAGCGCAGTCCATTCCCTCATAATTCATATAGGCAACAAAAAGATATGAATTATCCATCGGATGACTGAAATAAGGCGGGGAATCCGCAACACGGTTAGGATCTTTTGTCCTTGCCAGGCAGCTCAAGATCAAGCAATTGGCAACGATACAACTCACACTTTCGCTTCATCTAATGAAGTTCCTTCTACCTTAAAAAAACCTTGGGCGCTTCATAAGTTAGAATATCTATACTTTTGTGATCATTGTAAGGCGATCAAATGCTCAAGGTGTATAACGGAGGAAGTTGTATCAAGATTTTGTCCAAGCTGTTTGTTTGAAGTGACGGAGTCATCAGCTAGAGTGAGTTCGAATAGATGTCTTAGAAATTGTTTACAATGTCCAGATTGTGAATCTTCAGTCAGCGTTAGTTTACAATCTGGCAGGTACGTTTTTTCTTGTAATTATTGTGATTGGAAAGCTGGGCCTCCAGAATTGATTGTTACCAAGAAGGCTGCTACTATAAGTCAACAGATATCTAATTTGGAATCAGAACAGGAATATGATTATTCTAGGTTTAAAGAAATTATCGAGTGGCTAAATAGAGATATAGTGAATCGATATCCTGTGGTTCCAAGATTATCAACATTAAAACCAACTAGTAACTTCTCTCGACACCAAGTTGAACCGCCGAAAGAAAAAAAAATTAGTGTTGTGGCAGAGGATCCAATTGATGTAGATACTTCTCATAATCACACATCAGTTCTCCCTCGTCTTATTCATCTCAGGTCTAAAACGTTGAAGCGCTGTAAAGTATGTCGTCATTCACTGACGAAACCCGATCCTAGACCTTCATCGATCAAATTTAAGAGCAAATCTTTAGCATTGAACTATCTTCCGTCTCTGTTTATTGAAGAAGCGAAACCAAAAAATATGTCAGCTAATTCACCATCACTGCCGAATATATCCTCAAGTGAATCATTCTTATTGACTCTAACGAACCCACTCCCCGCACCAATGAAAATTAATATGTCAACAGCAGAATCTGCAATCACGCTGATAACCCCAGAAGTAGAGCTAGGAGAATGTCCAGAATTATGGGATGAAGAATCTCTAGTTCGGGCAGTTCCATTTTCCCGCATCTATAGGCAGACAAATACGACTAAGCGAGTTTTTATGGATAAAGATCGACCGAGACCTAAAAACGGCTTATCTGCCGTAACAACAATTCACGATTCAGGTCCTAACTGGGTAACTGTCCCCATCGAAATAGCCGGTACAATCGGAGAATCCGATCAAACTGCATTTGAGATTCCACTTTTTTTGAGTATATCCTATGAAGAGTCACAAGATAATGACTCGTCTGAAATGACAGGAGCGACTCCAATTTCGCCTGGACAGGTTGTCCGCATGGGTATATGGTATGTGGTTCGAATTAATAAATTATTATAGTTTCTGTCTATATCTCGTATGCCGTATTGGAGGGTTCTAATCCTTCCTTCGGGACAAATTGGCATGGAAGGGAAGGAAATATATGTTGAACTACGACGAAGATAACAAATCCCCGTTAGAAACTAATTCTGTAAATAAGGGCTATGCTCTAAATCTTTATCTTCACTTACTGCTGTTGAACAAATGCATTCTATAAATATTATACAGTCCAAAAGGAAATTCCTAATCCACCAAGGGCGACAAGTGATGATGAACCCTTGTCTACATGTACATCAACAACACCAGTGTCAGCCACCGTAGTATACTTGGAATCAGTCAGCTTGAAACCATCACTTTTTACCTCCCATAACCTTAAATTCTGATCACTGCTTGTGGTGACAAAAGCAACCCTGTCAGACTGTTCGTCTTCCGTAATCCTTTTAACACCAGTAATAGTAGAGGAATGAGCACCTTCAAGTGTGAATAGTTTGTTACCTGTGACATGCTGTCCATTAAAGATGATTTCCGCAGCAACAAGAGCATTATCGTCGCCACCAGATATATGGATATATGATGATGGTGATTGGGGATAGAAAAAAGAATCCTTCACGCTCGACTGGTGCAGTTGTAAGCGAAGTGAAGGGACTTCTAGATGCGTGAACGTTGATAGCACCGTGGATTCTTGACCAAGAGTCCAAACAGCCAAATGTCCATCTGTAGAACTAACAAATAGATAAAGGTCATTGCTAACCGCAACGATACTACAGCTGAGAAGACAACACTCACGATATTGTCCTGAAAGTATCTGCCTAATAGTTCGAGCCTCAACATCAAAAATCCAGCCCCTGAATGAAGAATCGGAATAGACACTAACAATAAAATAAATTTCACCTTGTTCTAAGCTTGTAACTTTATAAAATGAAAAATTCATAATTCGTAAATCTGGCATTTCACATGTCGTCGGCAATGATACAACTGGATAGGCATGCGGTCCTTGAGCTCCACCAGAGCTACTAGCGACCACTACTTTCCATATTGTAAGTTCCTCTTGGCCTGAACTAGATACCAAATAATTTCCGTCGTCTGTCCAATGCAGTGCCGTAATACCAGAAACATGCTTTTCATAAATACCCCAATTAGTTAGTTTACCAGTTTTAGGATTCAAAGTGTTTAACGCTATACAAGTATCCTCCGAAGCTGTTGCAACAATTAGTTCTTGGTTATATTTCCTGGAACAAATTCCAATTCCTCTAATTTCTCTGCCATGTGTTACTGGTTGCAAAACACCCCTCTGGAAGTAAGACCTATGGCCATAACTTTTAATATGGTTCACTACTTTATCCTTAGTATATAATAGATCATAAGCGTCCTCATCATCTGGATTCATTCTGAAGTTCCAGACTCTATGAGCTCCTCCACATTTTTCCGTAAGCACTTCATATTGATCTGTGTGGTTCCATACGAAAAACAGATCAGTTCGAAATCCATATAATATCAGTTTGCCATTTGAAAGAGAACTTCCTTCAATACCACATCTAGGGAGCTTGTTAAGACTTAGTGGCTGCAAGTCTGAACATTTGACTGTAGCCGTCATAAAATGGCCACCCCTACTAGTGAGTATCAACGTTGAGCCTGAAAATGGGTCAGTAGCAGGACGGCAGATTAACGAAGTGATGGCATCTTCAGACATGACTCTTCGCCAACAGTTATCTGCACTAAGTTTGTCGGCATACTGTTGGTCAACATGGATATTGAAAGACGCTAGTGCTCCATGACGAGACCCCAAATACAAAGTTTTTGTGGAACTTTCATAGGCAACAGCAGTGGGGTGAAAGGTCTCAGGGGCATCTAGAATAGCTACACACAAACCAGCATCATTGTATATAACTATTGGATCCTTTGGGTCTTGAGTTTCTAAAATGATATATCTTTCCTTTTCAATGGAAATGGTCAGTAAATCTGAAAGACTTCCCTGAAAATGATGTCCAACTTTGAACGTGGCCACTTCAAGTTCATCATTACAAACATTTAAAATAAATAGGTTGCCATCTCTTGTAGCTATAGCGGCCTTACAAGAGTCATCACTAAAAACTTTGATAATGGAATGGAAGTCTACAGTGACATCAGGAACACACTTCCAACTCTGTCGGTTCCCATTAAAGAATACTAGCCTACTCATAGATGTACCAGCAATGATATGCTTATAATTAATTAATGCATAATTTTTTAAAATCTCTTGTTTTCTTAGGTTATTTGACGATCTCTCAATTAACCCAGTGGAAAACATTGAATAATTTTTTCGAGAGTTCTCTATACTCTCTCTTAAGGAAAGATCCCATAGCTTGACTCTACCATCACTCCCACCAGTCGCAAGAACTGAAGAGTCGTCGCCAGTTCCTAACGAACAACACCAGACGTTGCGTCCAAGATGGCCCTCTAAAACTTGTTCACATAAAAGTTTCTTTGAATTATCCTGCCAACTCCATATTCTAGCAGTACAGTCTTCTGACACACTAATGAGTTTATCGTTATTTGGCAAAAATAATAACTGCCAGATTCTAGCATGGTGACCCCAACCAACAGCGATTTCTTTACCGCAATCCACATCCCATAACCGGATAGATCTATCATCAGAACAGCTAGCCAGTAATTTACCGTCTGATGAGAATGCAACACCAAATATAGAGCCTTCATGTGAGGTTAAAGTATGTAAAATGGACTGGTCTTCTAAATTCCATATCACAACACCACCTAGAACAGTACCCGAAGCTATTAGGGTATGATTTTTATCACGATGCCTTAAAGGAAGAATAGCCCCTGAGTACAGGATACTCTTCTCAGAACATGCAGTTGTAGACTCTAGATCAAGCTTTGAAGAGTCAAGCGTCAATATCTTGTTATGGGCGGTCTGAATATAAACTGATGAACCATCTCGAGAAAAGGCTAAAGATGATATCCAGTTATTTAAAAATCTCATTTGAATCGTATGTTGGGGAGAATCGGTGAGATCCAACTCAATCAAGGATAAAGATCTACCACCCCAGACAGCTAATGTAGTGATATTTTGAGAACATTTCTTTACAGCAATTCCATGAACCTTGTCTCTCTTTAAGGCTTTAATTTGGAAGACCAGCTCGCCAGAATACCAATTATAAACTTTGACATTAGTACCTTGGCCTACATAGAGGATCGGACCATTGAATAATACTGATGTCACAGGACCATAATGAGCAAGGGGCTTGAAGCGAAACGTTAGTCCCGGGATTTATATCAATAGTCCTATCGATATAACATATTAACAACCTACCTCAAGAGTCATTTCAAGTAATCCGAGTAAAATGGATATGGGGATCAGACTGAGCGTACCTGGACAATTTTCAGTGAGTAGCCGAAGCCGCGCTGTGAAAACCGACGATCGTTTCCTGAAATGTCCACACCCATCTTTCAACGATCCCCCTGAGTTGGCAGCGTCGGCCGGGCTTTGCCCAGACTCTGACTTAGGACCTTCGCAAAGGATAACGAGATAATTTTCACTAGTCGGAGTACAAAAACGATTATAAAATAAACAGTAAAATAAACATAAGCCAAACTTAATTTAATTTGACGCAAGCGCATAACTAAACAATAATAAAAAAAAAAAGTGGAGCATTTCATTAATATATAGGCTCCCACAAGGTTTTAATTCCTACCTCCAAGACCAAATTTAGTACGAGATTTCTTCTCTTCTGTAACAGCTCTGGTTGATTCAAGTCGTGATTTCTTCTTCTCTAGTTCATTTCGTTGTCTTTCAAGATTGTCCTTCATTTCTTTATGACGGGCGAAAAGTTCGCCTTCAGATTTCTTAAGCTTTTGTTCTTTTTCAGCAACCTTTTGTTGGAACACTGCCTTCATGTCGGCTTCCATCTTGGCCAAACGAGCCTCATGATATTTGCGCTCTTCTTCTTGCTTTTGAGATGGATTAACTTCTCTGAATACAGAGGAATCCTGTTGAATTCCCAGCGACGATAATTTCTCAGTTCGATAATTTTCATAAAGAACATTAGCGGTCCGTTCTCTTAATTCTTCCAAATGGTTGCGAATAATCAACTGGCGAAGTTTAACGAAATCACAATGATCCTCATTATCAACCTCAATGACTCCCCAAGGATAGCTTCTACCACGGACCGATCGGCCATCGGCAGTCTCTACCAGCTGGGTGGAACCGACAATTGCAAATGGGACACTGGCCATGATTTCGGCATTTTCGACCAATGTTTCTTCGTCGTCGTTTTCATATCTTGGTGGCTGAAAGATTTCAATTTCCTGATGATTGATGTCGTCCAGGATACGATGCTTAAAGGTGATAATCTCTTCCTCAGTCATTGTGTCTGATTTAGCAATAATTGGTACTAAATTGACCTTTCTGTGTAACTTCTTCATGACAGTAATATCCAATGGCTTCAACGAATGCCCAGTAGGCTGGATGAAATAGATACAAGCATGAATTCGATTATCATTGGTCATAGTACGGTGCACTTTGTTTTCATCTTCAAGATAAGCATCGAACCGTCTATCAATATCTGCAACAATGGGCTTCCATGAATCAGAATTATTAACAAAATCACCGAACCCCGGCGTATCAATAACATTTAAACGAAGCACAACTCCGTTTTCTTCAATGTTGTCGCTAACAGAGTTAATTTCCACAGTTTTTGGCAGTTTCGAACCGGGATCTTTCCTGTTTTTTGCCGTGTACAATGATCTATTAAACAAAGTCTCTACAAGAGTACTTTTGCCAAGACCGGATTCACCTTCAAGTTAAGTTAGTCTTTGCTTCGCGTCGTCTTGCTTGCTAGTTTACTTACCAACTACCATTAAATTCAAATTAAAACCCTTTTTAACACTCTTACGCTGCCATTGTTGGGGGAGGTTGGCAAACCCAACGTACGAATTGAGCTTACGATGAATGATATTCTTCTCTGGGACAGGGTTGCTGTTAATAACAGAGTTTCTCAAACTATTGTCAGACTGTTCAATAGGAACATGAGCAACAGAAGGGGCTTCTACAGCCACTGTGGGTTCTGCTCACAAGGTTAATATTGTCCCCTTTCATTACGAAAGTTCATCTTCCTCACTGCCCCATAACCCGGTTGGATCGGTCCACGCATCTCTGTACTCACCTAAGTTGGCCATTTTAAAACGCGAACTTTTTCAAACACGGGGCGAGAAGTGATGGATAAGCACTTATGGATTCCTTCAAGGCGTTCGCGTAAATCTATCGGTGTGAGTTCGCTGGCGCTGGTACAAGTGGAAAAGTCGTCGACTATCTCTGGTTTCTGACGTGGTTGTTGTGTTTATAAACCAACAGGGGCCACTCGTTAATTCAAAGTTAACACGCGAGACCTTAATGTAGTGAAAGCCTCGCAGGGGGTCAAGTAGGATAAGGGTTCTTTCAGGGGTAGTAGAGAATAGCACGGCTACAACCTATCCACTACAGGCTCTGCCTCGAGGCAGACTCATATGCCAAATCTTATCAGGAAGAGTGTTATAGCTAATTAAACCTGCGACTACACAGCGACTACACGCCAGCTGAGAACTAATGAAATGTACATCAATCGTATACAGGACGGCGTAGGTCACCACCAACATTGTCGTGCTGCTTCCGGCGGCTGGGCTCTGCTTAGACCCGTCGCTTCGCTCGTGCCAGGACCATCAAGGCCCACTATGGTCCTTACTCTCTACGCCTTCTCTTGTTAGATCCCTGGCAGTACAAGTCCGGATATCATATACTACGCCGTCAGAGAACGAGGGTTACCCCTGGTTTTACCTCGTCTGCCTGCAGTAGCCCGAGCTCGGCGGCTGACGCCCATTCTCGGAGCCGATATCGCGCTAGGGGGATATTTTTGTTATAATTAAACCTGCATAGGAAAGCCATTACCCCTCATTCGAAACGAAATGCTCCCTCTTCCCAGCGGCAGTAGACTCCGACAACGGCAAGATATGTCTATGACGGTCGAATTGACCATACAGGCAGCCGGCCGAGAAAACTCGAAAAGTGACACGCCGTTCTCGCTTGTCGGTTTAGTTTATAGTGCGGCCTAACCAAGTCCCGAATTCTAACCGACACACATAAGGGTTGTGGGCAGCCTTCCTAATCGAGACAGAATCACTGGAGAAATCAGCCTAGCTACGGCTGCCACCATGCACCATGGCAGGGCCAATTTCGAAACTTTTGATTCAATATAAATAGTAGCAGGTTCCCCACAAAGTCGTTCTTCTTGGTTATTTTCGATAGGTACTCCATTTTCCTGAGCTACCAGTCAAGTCGACGTCAATTGCATAGACAAAGAGTAAGTCCATTACCAGAGCGAGGAAGGGGTGCTCTGCCCGGACCTGTAGCTCCGCTTCGCGGAGGACACATGGGTCGCTGGTCATGGTGGGATCGTGACAAGACATCTGTGATGTTGATTGAACCCTCCGCGAAGCGGAGCTACTGGTTCCGGGCAGAGCCCGGCCGCCGGAGGCAGGACCCCGTTCTCCACACCGCCGCAAAGTACACATGTACCCCATCATCACCTGGTTCCCCAACCCAACCAGGCGAAAAATACCACAGCTAACGTTGTGGATCAGTGCTTAATTCATTCCGTGCGATTTCTTCTTCTGCCTCAAAGTTCTCTCGTCCTATTGTTAGTGCCAGTTTGTTACAATCCAGAAGAATGTCTGTGGCTATTGTCACTGATAACGTGCGCCCAGAGCCCGATAAGGTTTTGAGGGACATTGCCGACTATGTTCATAACTATAAGATCGATAGTCCTGTTGCAGTTGAGACTGCTAGACTTTGTTTACTAGATACTTTGGGTTGTGGATTAGAGGGCCTTAAATATGAACAGTGCTCGCGACTGGTTGGCCCTGTTGTGCCTGGAACTGTTGTGCCCAATGGTACAAAGGTTCCTGGTACCAGTCACCAATTGGATCCTATTCGAGGTGCCTTCTCCATTGGCACAATTATTCGTTGGTTGGACTACAATGACTGCTGGTTGGCTGCCGAATGGGGCCATCCCTCAGATAACCTGGGTGGTATTTTGGCAGTGGCCGACTGGCAGACTCGTACTGCCAAGGCCACTGGCGGCAAGGAGGGCAAAATTTTCAAAGTGTCTGATGTCCTTGAGGCCATGATCAAGGCTCATGAGATTCAAGGTGTGCTGGCTCTTGAGAATTCATTTAACAGAGTCGGTTTGGACCATGTTGTGCTTGTAAAAGTGGCTACAACTGCAGTTGTCTCCAAACTGCTTGGCCTTTCACGCGAACAAACCATCGATGCAGTTTCACAGGCTTTCGTCGATGGCCAGTCGTTAAGAACTTACAGACATGCTCCTAACACCATGTCGCGTAAATCGTGGGCCGCCGGTGATGCCGTGTCTAGAGCTGTCAATTTGGCACTTCATGTAAGAAACGGCGAAGGTGGCATGCCATCGGTTTTGACTGCAAAGACATGGGGCTTTTATGACGTTCTTTTCAAGGGCCAACCATTTAAATTCCAGCGTGATTACGGTTCTTATGTCATGGAGAATGTCTTGTTCAAGATTTCCTTCCCTGCCGAGTTCCATGCTCAGACTGCTGCCGAAGCGTCTATTATTCTTCACCAGAAGCTCAAGGATCTTGGAAAGACCACTGACGACATCAAGCACATTCGTATCAGAACCCAGGAAGCTGCCATGCGAATCATTGACAAGAAGGGTCCTCTTTATAACTATGCTGATCGTGACCACTGTATCCAGTATATGGTTGCAATTCCCTTAATTCACGGAAGACTGACTGCCGACGACTATACCGACGAAGTGGCGTCTGATCCCCGCGTCGATGCGCTGCGTGCCAAGATGGAATGTGTAGAGGATCAACGATTCTCCACCGAGTACCATGCTCCCGATAAGAGGTACATTGGCAATGCCATTCAAATTACTCTCAACGACGGTACTGTTCTCGACGATGTCGAGGTCAACTATCCCATTGGCCACCGCAAGAGACGTGAAGAGGGCACCCCAGTACTGCTTGCCAAGTTCGAGCGCCATCTCCACGGCCGGTTCCCCGCCGCCCAAGCTAATGAAATCATCAAGGTTTCCGATGAGAACGTCGGCAACCTCGACGTCGACACATATGTCGACCTCTATGAGAAGAAGTAGGAACTGTATAAATAAAAGCCTCTCTCTTGTCTGTTTGTTTGTCTGCCTCCGGCTGCCGAGCTCTGCCCGGACCCGGAGCTCTCTTCGCTTCGTTCAGTCGTATAGACCGCCGACAGTCCCAACGGGCGCGGTTTCCAGAACAACGGTCCCGATAGAACAATATACTGACCTTATTCCATATCTTCGGGGTATTCAGCTACCAGGAACATCACGACCTTTGATCTCTTCTTACAGACAATCATAGTGGCACCACCATTCCACAATGTCTAGAACACGGAGAATTGCAAGAGAATTAGATGATGTCCGATCGGATGTGGCATCTGGGATCACTGTCACGCCTGTCAGCGAAAGCGACATCTCTCATCTTAAAGGCACTTTCAGAGGACCGCCAGGAACGCCTTATGAAGGAGGAATCTTCGTTGTTGACATTATAACCCCTAATGAATACCCGTTCAAACCTCCCAAGATGAAATTCGACACTCGTATTTATCATCCAAATATCTCATCTCAAACTGGTGCTATCTGCCTCGACATGTAAGTAGACTGCCCTCCCTCGTTATCCCTGCCCAGACGTCAGCGATATATATATATATATATACTGACACTCCCAATATAGCCTCAAAGACGCTTGGTCGCCAGTGCTAACTTTGAAATCGTCGCTCATTTCTTTGCAGTCTTTACTGCAGACTCCAGAGCCCGATGATCCTCAGGATGCTGAGGTGGCCCGTCATTACGTTACTGACAAGAGTGGGTTTGACGATACTGCCAGATATTGGACTACTACATTTGCTCAGCCAGATGGTG
The DNA here is from genome assembly GCA_030565085.1 of Sugiyamaella pinicola. Taxonomy (NCBI): domain Eukaryota; kingdom Fungi; phylum Ascomycota; class Dipodascomycetes; order Dipodascales; family Trichomonascaceae; genus Sugiyamaella; species Sugiyamaella pinicola. The sequence continues at coordinate 70,630 of JAJMAW010000045.1, read as the reverse complement.
CTGTAAAGGGTAAGTAAAGCTTTGTATGGTGTGATTCTACATCCAGGCACGGAGTCGCAATCAGAGCCAAATCTGAGTCAGATCTAACAATTGGACCAGAGGCAGCTCAAGCTGATTTATATGGCATTGACAGGGGTTTCATTAAGAACTTTGAAGATATGGGATTCCCTCAGGAGCGGGTTATTGAAGTTTTAAGACGACTTGGCATCAAGAAATCAGGCGATGAAGCTACGAACAACAAGGTGCTGGAGGAATTGTTAAAGTAAGTCGCCAATATATGTCTATAAATTTGTAGCAATGTGACATTGAAACAACATGCAATTCTGTCTCTGACCGGACTCTGTCCAGATCCATGGAGCTATTCCTACGTTTCAAGCCCTCCGCGAACTTGCCCTGCCGCCGGAGGCAGAGCCCTACCAGCAGCATCAGAGATTGTGATGCGACTAATGAGAGAGCAATTTTATTTTATAGCGAGTATTATCGTATTATATACCTTACAGGCTTTAACGAAGCAGAATTAGAAGACCATATGTCCAAGGGCAGGTTGTCGCTATCTACAGAGTAACGGCAAATCACAAGAGAACAGGATTATTAAGATTACGTGACTCGTATTGTCGCTTATCCCGCGTGCACATTCTTTCTGGCTTCACCCAGGGATAGACCTCTAGCTTGTTGCTTCGCGGTTACAAGAAATGGAGCCCATTAGTAAGGGTGATCGGTAATCTACCTTACGAAGCTAACAGTGCCATCCTCCTTGCGCCTCCGGTGGCTGGCTCTACTCAGATCCTTATTTAAATGGTCCCTGACAATTCTAAAAGCTCTCTTAAAGCTCATGGTCTACCGCGGGGCTACTATGACACCGGAGGCAGAGTGAGCTCAGGTGTAGAACTATTGGCCCGTGCGGCGCACAACAGCGGCGCGCACGGCTGAGAAATGTGTTCGGTACGTATTTGATTTCATCCTCCTTTCGCCTCCACCATGCTTTGACAGCTCTTCCTTACAAATACACAACGGACAATCGAGCCGGAGACACAAGAACACCAATTGACGACCGCATTGACTACAACACACAATGGTACGTTGCCAGTTCTTGAGACGACACGGTTCTGATGGCTGGACTCTGTCCAGACCGAGGACTCGAGCTTGCTTCGCTCGGGCTAATATACCGCACATCTGCTAACTAAGGAACAGGGACAAGGACCTTCAGGATTAGGTGGAGCGCCTGATGATGAAAAGAACAAGGATGCTAAGGTGAGTTGCTATTATACCTCGAGGGTAATCCGATCAGCGAACGAATGAACACTAACAAGCCATGTAGAAGAAGAATGAGAGTGAGTGCCTATGGTCAATGGTCCACGTCCTCTGCGAAGCGGAGCTGGGCGGAGCCCAGCTGCCGGAGGAGACCCTTCACCTAAAACATAGCTAACACGTACCCCAGAGCCCAAATACGAGCCTCCTGTGCAGACTCGAGGACAGAAAAAGAAGAGAAAGGGTCCCGATAGCGCTCAAAAATTACCATCTGTTTACCCCACTACTCGATGTAAACTGAAGTTATTGAAGATGGAGCGGATCAAGGATCACTTGCTTTTGGAAGAGGAGTTTGTTCAGAACCAAGAGAGACTAAAGCCTATTGACGACAAGATTGCAGAAGAGAGAGGCAAAGTAGATGAAATGAGAGGCTCTCCGATGGGGGTTGGTACTTTGGAAGAATTGATTGACGACGATCATGCCATTGTTTCATCGGCGTCTGGGCCGGAATATTACGTTTCTATTCGTAGTTTTGTTGACAAGGATTTGTTGGAGCCAGGATGTTCGGTCTTATTGCATCATAAATCAGTCAGTATTGTAGGTGTGTTACAAGACGATGCAGACCCTATGGTGTCAGTAATGAAGCTAGATAAAGCTCCAACAGAGTCGTATGCGGATATTGGTGGATTAGAACAACAGATTCAAGAAATCAAAGAGGCAGTAGAACTGCCATTAACTCATCCTGAGTTGTACGAAGAAATGGGTATCAAACCACCAAAGGGTGTCATTTTATACGGAGCGCCTGGTACGGGTAAGACGCTCCTCGCGAAAGCGGTGGCTAACCAGACGAGTGCATCGTTTCTGCGTATTGTTGGGTCTGAGTTGATTCAGAAGTATCTTGGTGATGGTCCTAGGTTGTGCCGTCAAATTTTTCAAATCGCTGCCGAGCATGCCCCATCGATTGTGTTTATAGACGAGATTGATGCTATTGGTACCAAGAGATATGAATCGACATCTGGAGGAGAGCGTGAAATCCAGCGTACAATGTTGGAGTTATTAAACCAGTTAGATGGGTTTGACGACCGTGGTGATGTTAAAGTTATTATGGCCACTAACAGAATCGAGTCTCTGGACCCTGCTCTAATCCGTCCTGGCCGTATTGACCGTAAGATTTTATTTGAAAACCCCGACCCATCTACCAAGCGGAAGATCCTTCAGATCCACACTAGCAAAATGAGTTTGAACGACGACGTTGACCTCGATGAGTTTGTTAGTTCGAAAGACGATCTCTCTGGTGCCGACATCAAAGCCATTTGCACCGAAGCTGGTCTGCTTGCACTCAGAGAACGTCGTATGAAGGTCACGGCCGAGGATTTCCGCAGTGCCAGAGAACGAGTCATGAAAAACAAGGTCGAAGAAAACCTAGAGGGTCTTTATTTGTAATTTCTCAATATTATAACTTCAATGGATTAGTACTTTGTGCTCCTCAGTCGCCTCCGGCGGCCGGGCGCTGCTCGGACCCGTTGTGCTCGCCGGCCTGGAATCATTGGTGGAATTTATTCAAGATACTTGTAGATTACAGACATGTCTTTGCGGGCTAGCCCAGCGTCGACAAGTTGTGAGTAAACAGTAGCGGCACCCGGGCCAAGAAGGAGGTCTAGTTTGACTAGATCGGCGGCAGCGAGCGCGAGAAGAAGGTCTTTGCGCATAAGACTGATACCAAATCCGTTTTCATAGTCTCGTGAACTAGGGGCGTTCGGATTGATTCCGGGTACCGGATTGTTGACTTCTGATGACCATGAGCGTCCGGACGAGGTGTTTACGATTTCAGAGAATTGGGCCAAGTCGAGCCCCAGTTGGTTCGCTAGTTGAAAACCTTCTGCAGTTGCAATGTTTGTCAAGGCAAGAATATAGTTGTTGGCTAACTTGGCTGCTAATCCAGAACCTGGTTTCCCGCATGCAAACAACCGAGAACCCATCATTTTCAAAGTAGGTTCTATACTAGTGAGATCTTCGGCTCCTACCATGAATGTTAGAGTGCCATTTGCTGCTCCTACGGTGCCACCAGATACAGGAGCATCAACAAATCTTCCCAGCTGCTTTGAATTCACCAGATCAGCTGTTCTGATGGACGTCTGTACATCGATTGTAGAAGAATCGATGAATATGCGATTAGAAGAGCCTCCTGCTGCTTCTAGTGTCTTGGTGATGCCATCGTACACTCCACTTACATGCTTTCCTTCGGGGAGCATGGTGATTATTGTATCCTAAAGAAGGAGGTTATTAGTATACATAGTGATAGCCTGCTAACAAACGTGATCACAAACAACCTACACTACTCAATGCCACTTCATCAGTGGATTTGGCGAATTCAACATTTGATCCAATCACTTTTGACATTGCAACTGCATTCAAGTCGTAAACAACAAGTTTATCATCTGGTTGTTTCTTCTGGGCTAGATTTTTAGCCATATTGAGGCCCTAAGCGAACGTGTTAGTTATTCTATTATTCTACTATTCTATCTAGGCAGGACACTTACCATTGCTCCAAGACCGATGAAACCATACGATGTGTAACCCACTCGGCCCGTGGAAAATTGGCGAACACGCCCGACAACCGTATACAAACGAAAATGTGACATTTTATCAATACTGGTAGGGACTTTTACAGGTTCACGAGTCCAACATAAATACTTCTCCCCTGGATATCGGCTATCGGAGGATTGTGGGGTACTATGCGGGGAATCCCGTGCGGCGACTCGGTCATATCACGGGATGTTGGTTCCGTCTTCTGCCTCCGGCGGCTGGGCTCTGCCCAGACCCGTTGCTCGAGCTTCGCTCGAGTTATGCTATGGGACAAGAAGGGTGCTTACAGCTTACACATTTTAGCTAGTATGCTAGGATTAGTAGAAGGCGCTGAGGCAAAGACATCAGTCCGAGTAGTCTCATCAGTCAGAAGTCAGAAGTCAGAATTCGCGAAATATGTATCAGAAGTAAACGGACATCCTACGTGAGTTAGCCTGACTATCTGATACGATACGATAGAATACGATGGATAAATTAATGGTCTCGTTGCAGCATCGGTATTTAGTCGTCGGTACGGATAAATTACAGCCGTGCAACGCGCTCGCATGGCCTGTGAGGTTTATCCGAATCATAATAATACAGCTCGTTTCGCTTTAACGGCTTCACCCGTGTTAATCAGCCTTAGTCAAGATTTATAGTCCTCGTTGGCATCCTCATGTGACATAACAAACCCGGTCTTCGTACTGGCAGAGCCAAGCCAGTGCCACTGCTAGTGATCCTAGTGATCCGGGGTACCGGGCTTAAGACTCAGCCTTACCTTGCCTTGCCTGCTTATAAGAAGGTCCCAACTACCGCCGATTCTCATCTGTACATAAGTTTGAAATAATGCTCTTCTATTAAAGTGGTAAATAAAGATTTTGACTGAAATTGCTACGCTGCTGCGCCTTACGCTTCTCTGTGCCTCTACTTTCTACCACGCTTTTGCCTCGACGTTCTCTCTCTCTAACTCGAACTCTACACTCCACGCTGTGCTCTCCACACTCTACGCTTGCCCACAAGCCGTACCGTACCTACTATCACTTACTACTACGCAATTGTACCTACAGCAGGTATCAAATTAAAAACCGACGACGCGCAATATTAAATTTAGTGTTAGACATCGTGATATCCGACACGCCATTTATTGATTGAAGCTTTATGAGAAACTGATATTTATCCACCATTGTTTTTTGATTGATTGGCTGAGGTTTTGGTCATTATTCATTCCTTTTAAATACATATTTATACATATCGATCTATATCTGGGTAGATACCACCGCCATCACCACGACTGAAGAAAGTTATTACTAACATACTCCAAATTCTTGTGCAGCCAGAATGGGCTCTTCTCCAGATCACTCGACGTCACCATCGTCATCTCATATTCTGAAATACTTTTCTCGCAAAAAGAAACCTCTAGACAATGAAGAGACACACAAACCATCATCAACTAACACCACCACTGCTACCACCGCCAACTCCACGGCACCTAATGAGAATTGCTCTTTCCTGGTGGCAGTTTCCGAAGATCGCAATAGAAAATGTCGTAGAACTATGGAAGACGCTCATACATTCATCTATAATTTCGGCGATGTAGTCGATAGCGGATACTTCGGTCTGTTTGATGGACATGCTGGCGCTGCCTGTGCTGAATGGTGTGCGAAGCGACTTCATGTTGTATTGGATAACTGGATAAAACGTAATGATCGAGACGCATTACGACAGATACAAAGGAAAAAGAGGCTGTCGCTGTCTTCTACTACGAATGGTGGACACCAGCACCAGCAACAGCACCACCATCACCAGCTTCGAACTGATCTTACTCCTGCTCATGCTTTAGGGTCCGCATTTCTTGAAATCGACGCTCAGGTAGGCAAAATGAGTATGCAGAATGCTGGCTGTACAGCCGCTGTAGCAGTCATCCGATGGGAAGATGAAGCGACCGGGTTGCCCGTGGATTTCCACTTGCCAGCGGGTGACGACGATTCCAACTCATCTTCTTCTTCTCCAAGCTCATCCTCGTCATTATCATCTACAGCATCTAAATTATCTAAGTTTGTGCGGCCATCAAGGCATAATAACCATGTGTCGAAGAACACTAGCGATCCCGCCACAAATACTAATACGAATACCAACCTAGCACCAATTAGATCTTCCAGCACTACTGCTACTACATCTACAACAAGCACTACTGCTACCGCTTCCGCTTCCGCAAGTACCATTGCTGGTGCTGCCACTACTAACAATTCCACTACATCGCCATCATCATCCTCATTATCATCTAATCTTGATAATGCAAGCAGTCCAGTGCACCGCCGTCGCATGCTCTACGTAGCCAACGTGGGAGATTCACGAGTCGTTCTTTGCCGCGCCGGTAAAGCGTACCGCTTAACATATGATCATAAAGGGTCAGACCCGAAAGAAGCAAGGCGTATCAGTAACAGTGGCGGCATTATGATGAACAATAGAGTGAATGGCGTTCTAGCCGTGACAAGATCGCTTGGTGACACTTATATGAAAGATCTGGTTACCGGCGCTCCATATACCACAGAGACACAACTCCAACACAGCGATGAGTTTCTCATTATAGCGTGCGACGGACTATGGGACGTAAGTACAGATCAGAAAGCAGTAGATCTTGTACGTGACATCAAAGATCCCAAAGAAGCCAGTGCTACGCTCGTTGAATATGCATTAAACAACTTCAGTTCGGACAATCTGACTGTGATGGTTGTTCGGTTTGATCAAACTGTTTTTGATGTCCCTGAGTCTACAGTCAAAATCGAAGTCACCACCAATACAGCATCGACACCAACCGAGTCACAAACATCTGTAGACACTACATCACCGCCAGCGCCACTCGACTCTGAGCCAGAGAGCGTTTTGGTACCTATACAGGCGGAAAAGGTCCCTTCACCGGTCGTCATGCCGCCCTCTCCCACTCGCGTCGATTCGTAAAGCATTTGTAATGTAATAATGTATAGATATTAAGGCATCCTAGAAATGGTTCGGTGGAATAGTGCTTGTGGGGTCACTGTCATAACTCGAAATAGACTACTGCTCGAGTCCCGCGGAACAAAGAGCCGAGCGACGCGAGCAACGGGTCTGGGCAGAGCCCAGCCGCCGGAGGCATCCCTAGCAGAGGCGATCAGGGCGGTCATTAGATCATAATAAATATAATAGAGACTGTTAGACTCTGTGTTTTTAGTCTGTAGGTAGCATAAAGTCGAAACTGTCTCCAAACAACCCTCCCATATCATCGTTGACGTTGTTGTCTCCGTTATTCTGCCCATTGACATTATCCACCGAACTCAGCAGATCATCAAGATCATTATCGAAAGCCCCCAGTTGGCCTGTATCGAACCCGGTATTGTCGTCATCGGCCATAGCAACGTCCAGTCCGGCTAGAAGGTCCGACTCATCAGGATTGTGTTGAGGGTCATTGTTGTTGTTATCTATATCGTTATTGTTATTATTCTCGTTGTCGTTGTTATCGTTATTGCTGCTGTCTGCTGCTCCTTCGCCCAGCGGCGTAACCGTATCGCCAAATAAATCATCCGTATCATCGCCTAATGCATTGATATCATCTACCATCAAGGGCACATCCATCGACGAGCCAAGAAGATCGCTACTGTTTTCAACGGGATTTGTAGCATCCATAGGCGAATCATCAGCTGGTTTCGTTCCTTCTTCCTTTCCTTTTTCTTCTTCTGTTTTGGCCTTTGCAGCGGCCGCGGCCGCTTCTATTCTCCTTTCTTCATCTTTCTTAGCAGCTGCTTCCGCCAGCCTCCTCTTCTCTTCTTCCAAAATCCGCTTCTTCTTCTGTTCGATCAGTCGCCGTAGTCTCTGCTGGCTCAGCTGGATTCCCACGTCCACTTCATCGAGGATTGCCTGATACTTCCTAATCTCCTGGTCAATAGGGCTATGTATTGCAGTTGGCGGATTAGGAATAACCTTTTCGGTGCTATTTGTATAAAGATATCCGAGAAGATTGCCACATGAGACCAAAATGGCTTTCACTGAGTCACGTAGTCTCGTGTCTAAGTCGATTAAGTCCATTATAGTGGGTGTGGTTAGTGTATACCTCTTGTGCTGCCACTTGTAGTATTACAGTTCGTACCTGATCTAACTGTATGACCCCTCACTCCTCCTCGCTGTTTAAGTTCACCACTTCAGCCGTACAACGTATCTCCTGATAAAGGTTAGGTCATGTCATTCATTACTCGAAACAAAAGATAGAGATGAGAGCGTGAAAAGCGATAAATAATCAGAGTTCATCATGGGAGATGATAGTAAGCAATAGTGATAATGCCAGTATCTGACGTTCATCACATATAATTCTGTTGAAGCTGACGGTATAGAGCTGTTATTCTGCGTCGATGACGGAAGGCACGTGATGTGCAATGAATCTGACTTCGTTATTTTCCTCTTTCATGGCTCAATTGCATTCATTACTTCAATCTTCCTCTCATTCAGCTCTGCTTCATCAGTCATGGCTCCTCGCGTGAAACAAGCGAAGCGAGCAACGGGTCTGAGCAGAGCTCTGCGACCAAAGATAGAACCCCCTTATTACAATACCAGCATTTATATCCCATATTACGGGGTTTGTGTCCTACCAATCAAATCCCGTAGTGCACTGAAAAATAGGGTAACCCCCTGCCGAAGATGCATTTTCAAGTTCACCAGTTCCTGTCTGAAAGTGATACTGTTCAGTACGAAAAATTGTGTTGAAAGAAGTCTTCCGTCACAGAACAAAACCTGCAATGTTTGCTCGATCCATTATTCGTTCTTCACTCCGTCCAGCTGGACGTATTTTCTACAGAGGCTATGCTGAGGCTGTTGCTACTGACAAGGTCAAGCTGTCATTGGCTCTTCCCCGTGCTGTACGTATTCTCCCGTGTCTTCCCCGACGGCTGGCTCCGCCCGGGCCTGTCGCTCGTTTCGCTCGTCTTAGTGGGTACTTTTTTTTATATGGCTTACGAGGAGAAAGTGAGGCTCTACTGGAACCATGGCTAGGTCGCGCAGAGTGAGCGGGACGAGCAGTCAGGACCACTCTAGCCAATCAATTACTAACAATTTGCTGTAGACTTTGTACGAGAACGTTGAGGCGTGAGTATTGTCTATTATGATAGTCCTAGAAACTTGAGCGCAGCTCGAGCTATAGGTCTGGGCAAGGCCCAGCTGCCGGAGGCACAGGTCTAACAGTATCTAGTGTACAAGTAAACATCCCAACCACTGCTGGCGATATCGGTGTCCTTGCTGGTCACGTTCCTATTATCCAACAGCTTCGCCCTGGTATTGTTGAGATCATCGAGGGCTCGGGTGCTACCAAGCAATTCTTTGTCTCCGGTGGTTTTGCTACTGTCAGTGAAGGGTCCAGTTTGGCCATTAATGCCGTAGAGGCGTATCCAGTTGAGGATTTCTCTTCTGAAGTAAGTGAGCATGGGAGTAACGCTGTTATTTCTTTCTTTCCTAACAATTCCATAGGCTGTCAAATCATTGCTCGCTGAAGCTCAAAAGAACTCGTCCTCTTCCGACGAGGCTGTTGCTACTGAGGCTAAGATTGAACTCGAGGTTCTCGAGGCTCTTGCTGCTGTAACTAAATAAGTCTCATGTTAGATTACGTAAATAGATCCAAATAAAATCAAAAGTAAGTAGCATGTTATTATAATAAACAGTTTTATGCATTTAGAAGTGGTTGGAAAGAGATTAATGCTAGAACCATAACCGAGATGTGGATGTTTGAAGACGACGGGAGCAAGAACGTATGTGTACGAGAGACACAACGTATACTGTAGCAAATAGATATATAGGTATAGATGTATTGTATTTTTTTTCATTTGTTGGATATTATATCTGAGCTGACTTATTTCCTCACCCTGGATACCTTCTCCTTCTTGTTATCTGTTTCAAGTCGGACTTGCTATTTGCTTAGCATTAATCGACTCCACGCCTTCAAATTACTATTATCTGTCTTTCAAATGTATGCAAACGCCTGTTTGCCAAACTATAAGTGATGGTTAAAGTCACTGTTTGCCTGTCGAAATATATTAATAGAATCTATTCGACATTTCCTATAATGATGTTTTCAAAACATGATCCTTTAGATGAGCTTATAGTAAATGATAGTGGTCATTTAACCTATCTCGGATGTAAATTATCACCTTATCTATGCGATCAAACATTTCCAACAAAACTCAATGCTGCACAACAATCTTGTATTTCAGACCTAAGACCACATTCCCCGTCCAGACCATCTCTTCCTCTACCTGAACCTGTCGACTTTCCTCCCAGAACTGCATCAAGTTCGTCATTTTCTCAAGAGCACTCTTCCGATTCTGACATACCACCAATCATGAATAATCAAAAATATATCATCTCTTTACCATTGGATAGCCCAAGGCATCCTCAAAACTGGACTAAGAAAAGAAGAGCGGTTATCGTACTCTTATATGCGATGATTTCTCTTGGAACTCAAATTTCTTCTTCGATGTTTGGGCAAAGTGTGGAACTAATCTCCAATAAATATCATACTACCCTGACCACTGGCATGCTACCAACCTCCATCTTTATGTTCGGGTTAGCCTTTGGTCCGCTGTTTTTCGGCCCTCTGACTGAGCGATACGGTCGAAAGAAGGGCATTCTTATTCCATACGTAATCGCCGGACTCATATGTTCGCTATCATATCTTTTGAAGGGATTTTGTGCCACTCTGTTAATGAGATTTATTGGTGGCTTCTTTGCTTCCGCCCCGATAATTAGCAGCGGCGGTGCTCTTAAAGATATGTTCGATATAGAGATCAGAGCAGACATCTTGCTTGGATATGCTGTATTAGTTTCGTCCGGTCCATCCTTTGGTCCTATGATTGGCGGTGTCGTTACTGAAGCTCTAAATGATTATCATCCACTATTTTCAGTTGTTGGAGGGTACATGCTAGCTACAGTGCTGCTTGGTTTCATAATCATGGAAGAGTCCTATGTCCCACAAATAATCGATGAAGCCAAACGGAAATTAGCAAGACGGTTTAATCCAACCACGTACACCTCACCTTTACCGCCACTTCCTCCGAGAATCACAGTGTTATCACAGCGTGACATCGATGTACCAAATACTTTAGAAGCTTATCTAGTTCGTCCCTATAAACTTCTAGGTACTCATTTAATGGCGTGGATAGCTCTATATGCCTGTACTGCATTTGGAGTCATGTACATGGGAGTTTCATGTATGCCATTGGTTATCGAACGAACTTACGGATGGTCGAACGCAAAGTCTGCCCTATTTAACGTTTGCCATTTTATAGGGATACTATTTGGAACCGTCATTAATATTTTGAATAACAAAATATACCGTAGACACACTCGACAGACTCGTGCTGGGCTTCAGACTTGGCAACCAGAAAAACGATTATACGCAATGATCATTGGAGGCATATTTACACCAATGGGATTTCTGGTGCTATGGTTTACACATTCGCGACATTGGCTTGGAATTGGTACTTCTCAAGTACTATTAGGGGCAGGTTTTTTCAATACTTTTCAGTCTGCTCTCAACTATGTAATCGATGTACATGGAGACTGGTCAGCTTCGGCCGTCTCTGCGCTCACAGTCCTTCGATCATTGGCAGCAGGACTACTGCCGTTGGTGGCCACATTGTTATTAGATACCGTTGGTGTAAGAATGTTCTGTCTGACAATGTTTTTTGTTAGTCTAGCGATGCTCTCTTTACCAATTACTATATTCTTTAAATGGGGGCCGTTGAGACGTAGATATTCGCATCTTGTAACTGATGTTAAATAGACTTTTATAGCGAAGAAATGGGGCAGATGAGTAGGTAGAACGGGAAGCAATAATATCTAGATTGGACAAATAGTTTAAATTGGATGAGGGATTAGAGGCAATTGTGGTGTTCGGGACCCTGCATTCAATTCTGAGCCGTATTATTCTGACGCGCGCGCGCGCCTGTTATGTTCGAAACTTTCCTGATTCGGAACAAAACAAACTGACAATTAAGTAAACATAGGTTGGCAACAGCGATAAGACAATATTTGGTTTTATCCACCAGACGAACAAAGTTCCTCGTATAATAGTAGGCCTCTACCGTCAGGGCTGATTTTAATAGTGACTTGTTTTGAACGAGCGTTAAGGGTGGTGACCGGTACGACAAGCTCAGCCCGACAACCAACCTCAAACCGCGTTCGAATAGAGTGGTCATCATCGCGAAAATTAATAGCCTTCAGTTTGGTAAACAACAACGTAGAGCTGGCGTTAGGGAGAAGCATCTACTAGCTATCCTTCCTACGTTAATAAATTGATATTAAACTTTTTGCAACCCCTTGATAATGATACAAGCAAGGTTGGTTTCTTTAAAATAGTCTCATTGATAATAATAACTCAACTCCCTTGGAAGGACTGTAAAGTATTTTCTTATTTGCTCAATATTTGAAGTATATGTATAAGGCATATTGTACAAGTGAAGTATCATGATAGACGGTAGCGATACTTTATCTTCTGATATCGGAGGAGGATTAGAATCTTTTGAAAGACATATGTCGAGTTCTCCAATCAAAGCTATGTCTATTACATCAAAGCTGAGTGGCTCTGAAGAGGAAGACGTTTTCGAAGACAGTCTCTCAGCGTTAGACCCAGATGAAGGTCATCAAGTGGATGATAAACAGTCGCCTGAACCAGCGTTACTGTCTCCTTCAAGAGACACATCCTTTTACACTCAAGTCTCGTCCAATTATGATGCCAAGTGGCCCCATTCGGTACATTCAAGCAGCCATCCGTCCAGAGTAGATTCTCTTTTGGCAGGTCTTGATGGTAAACTTCCATTCCACTATATAGGAGATAACAGAAACGGCGATAGCGTGGACACAGGCGAACAATCGGCTCAATCAGTAATACCTGGACAAGACAAGAAAGATAAGAGCGATGATGGTTCAACTATAGCCAATCAATTAGCAATTAATAATTCGCGGCCTGCCTCCAGATTGTCGCCCAAAAGTATCTCACCATCTAATGCAGAAATACAAAACTCAATAAGCAGCATACCTTCTGCTGAAAAGCCAAAACAGATCATCAATACTGAACAAACTATTGAGGGACAGCCGATAGATGCTAGAGCTACTGCAACAGATAAGGAGCCTCTGAGCAATACTAATGGTAAAGAAATTGTAGACAAACAAACAAAAAGCAACAAACGTATTGACAATAAACCATCAGCTTCCAAGAAATCAGAGCAAGACATCAAAATAGCATCTTCGCCGCCACTTGTACGTCCAATTCGTAATCTCCTGGATTACGACTTTGAGACAGATGATAAACCATCTAATGATAAATCGCAATCTATTGGCGGCATTCACGAGTCTAAATTGATCGATCATCTGCGAATAGAAAACTTTAGGTTACAACTACGAGTTTACCTGCTGAATCAAGAATTAGGCTTGGATCCTAACGATGAAGGGAGCGAACCTCGACAACAGCTCCAGAATGCAATAATGAGATTGAAAAGTGTCGAGAAAGAGAACAAGGCACTTAAGAAGAAATTGGTTGAATCGGAAAGAAAAAAGGCTAGCCAGAACGGTGATGGTTATGAATATGATGATGAGAATGAGAATAATACAGACCATAATACTTCTCGGAGCCAGCAGGACAATCAAACATTAGCCGAAATGAGCATAAGATATCAACAGCTACATGATTATACTGCCCAACTAGAACACGAGAACGATGAGTTGCAACGGCGATTGAACGATTCTACGGATTCAGCTGCATATTTGCCTCCGGAAACACCATTTAGTGATTATTACGACGAACCGGCTGGCCATCCAATGAATAAAATTGTACGATCATTGCATTCGGAAAATGACTCTATTCGCCAAGCGCTGGCAAAGAATGAGGATCCATATATTGTAAACACTCCTTCAAGCATTGGCAACAGCAAACCAATTTTTCGAATGCTCGAAGAAATTTTGCTGACTTTGACTGGTGATAATCTACTCAGCGAACAAATATACGAAGTTGGAGTTAATCCGGACGATATTGCTTACGAATTCATATGCCAAATTTCTAATTGTGTTAATAATCTTCTTGCAGAACGAGAAAATGAGGAAGAACGACACTTGGCTCATGCTCAAGATCTTGAAACGTTTTTAGAAAAGAATACTAGAATGAAGTATATTGTGCAAGACCTACAGGAAGAGCTAAGAAGGAAAAGTAATGCCCTTAATGATCAGGCAATGGACCTTCGACTAGTTAAGAGTTCAAATACTAAGCTAGCTATGGAATTACAGTCGATGCGTAAGGAGCGAGATAATCTGAGTGTTACAACGTCCAGGATTGTAAAGGCCATTCAGTCAAAGTATGACAAGAATGCCACCTTGCATACGGTTGTAGAGGTAAGTAATGCAGATTGACATGATTAAACGATTACATATTCTAACCAGCTTATAGTGTATCGAGGATGCTTTCAATATCATTTCAGATATTCATGAACTTTCTGCCCAAGTTGATGATTTATCAAAGGATCTTCAAGTGAAGATGGATGTAATTCAATCTTTGGAAAAGTCGAATGAAGCACTTATCAATGACTTAAAAGCGAAGGATTTGAGACTGACAAAATTGGAAGATCAACGGATATCCATTGGAGATGAGCTGATGAATAAATCAAAGCAGAATCTGGCATTAGAAGAGGAGCTGGAGAAAATAAAGTCTGAATCTGAGAAGAAGAAGCACACGATAAAAAATCTGGAGAACACTGTCAGCAGTCTCACTGATGAAAGATCTGAACTATCCAAGAATCTAACTGATACACTCAATGAGAATATAGATTTAAAGTCAGAAGGGAGAGAAGTGCGTAAACAGCTCAATGACTCTAATTTGAAATTAAACGCTCAACAATCAAGCGCAGCGGAGCTATTAACGCAGGCCACGAAACTACGAAGCGAAAAACAAGAGGTTGAACTAAAACTTATTAAAGCTGAGCAAGAACTCGAGCATAGTCGTCGGGATTATGAAAATCTGGTGAAGAAAAATCAAAGTCTAGAAGAGTCGATGCTCTTTCAAAAATCGCTTAGTGACCAATTGGAAAAGAAGTTGGATACTGGTGTAACTGGCGTTATTAATGGTGGGTTACAGGGATTCAAACAAGAAAACTACAAGCGAGCAATTGCATTGCAAAAAGAAGTTGATCGATTAGTTCAAGAAAAGAAAGTTGATTCTGATAAAATCAGATTTTGGGAGAGTAAATCTCAAGAATCTCGAAGTGCATCACAGAGGCTTTTGCAAACTTTTTTCAATAAGGTTTATCCAATTGTTGGGCAAGAAGAAGCAGAGCGGATTAGTGTTGAGTATGAGAATATAAATAAGGATCGAAGCAAGAGTAAATTTGTTTCCATGGAGCAACTGATGAGTGAAGTACTCGAGACCGTCAAGCAGAAGGTAAGCGATAACGGCGCGATAACAACTGCTGCTGTTGAAAGTGGGGATGGTAGTGCGAGTGATGAAGGCGGAGGCGGAAGTTCATCAGAGCAGACCAAATTATGGAAAGCACGATATCTCGCAATGAAAGGTAAATTCAACGCTGAAAGAGAAGCTCGATATGCTGAGTATGTTTCTTATGTTGATAGGATCAGTCAAAGTGATGAATATGCTAAAAAGCTTGAAGCGAAGTCGAGCTCTAGATAAGGTTCGGTTTTACGATGATTATGAGTGACGAAAATAAACATATCATAAATATATTAGTATTTAGTAGTAGCAGACGTAGCATCTCACAGTGAGGACACTGCCCTCTACGCGAAGATTGGGTACTTGTCTGATGTATTCAGCTCAGTTTCCGCGAATTTTAACTATCACATTGAACAACCATTCAGTCTCACTGTTCCGGCTGACAGTCCATCCTTCGGGCCAACCCAACCAAATAGGCCAAGAACATTTAGACTAGCTCTGTGTGTCCGGGTCAGAATAGGTGATACAATTCTCACTATCGATACAAACACGGCCGACAAATACCCTCTGCTTCAATTCGAATGCCTAATCAACAAATACTTAAGTCGCCTTAATATTGAGGCCCCCGGTCAGTAAGCGGTCTCAGTACTCGGGCACAGTTCGAACTACGGGTCCTGAGAGGTAAACCAATTTTTGTCACTGGTGAGAACAGATTTAGAGTAGCGTGGCGACCGTTGAGCGGTTAAAAGAGAAGGCTGTCAAGCCCCCTGCAACGTCGTGGGCTCTCACCTCCTGCTTCAGCATAGGTGGTGAGTTTCAGTCACTTTCAATAAATCGTCTTGATATCGTACTCCTATGATCGACGCAGCTTGGAATTCACAAACAGCCTGATTGCTTTGCGTGTCAGGTGGCAGAAGATAGTCTCAACATGAAACATGATTCGTAGATTTACAATAAATCGTCGAATAAGAACAATTTTGTGGTGATCAGTTGGTATTTTCACGCAGGAGGCTGAGAATTAATGTGAAGCGTAAATTTCACGTTTTCAAAGTGAAGAAGGTACTTGTTATTTATATCAATCTTCCTGACAGAGACAGGCTGTGACCTTGATAATACGCTAACTGGGATGTTGAAGCGTGCCATATATTATTATAATCAATACCAACCGGGTTAAGTAAGCAAAGGCCAATTTGCCCTTTCGTCGTCTAACTTCATCCATGTACAGAGAGTGTTTTTTTCCTCAGGTCAAAACTTCCTCAGCTTGATTGGATCGGCTTGGCCAGGCGTTGAATAGTACTTGCACATTATGTGAAAATGCTAAGATAAACATAATTCAACGTAACTTTTTTCAGAAATGCTAGTGGTAGCTTCGTGCCGTTTGCAAGTTCAGTGTGTAATTTACATGATCGTCGTGTCGCGCCTCTCGCATTACTTTATGCTTGGTGGGTAACTTATCAACCACCCCGAGAGAGATATGGCCTCTGCGAGGGCTTATCCTGTCTGGTGAGGATGTGGTCCCGCGCGAGAACTGCAAAAGATTAAAAGTAACTGAAGGCCTAGCTTTCATGAAGATGAAGATGAAGATGAAGATGAAGGTGCTTCTAATTAACATCCATTCCCAACAATTGTGATTCCAACGAAACAATGGAACTGATAGACGGCAACATTCCATTATAGCATAGAGCTGTATAATATTCAGCTACTATAGAACTAAGGGGGTAAAAAGTGGGTACCTTTGCTGAATTCACGTATAGCCGTTGATTATTGTTATTATGCCTCGTGAGCAGCAGCTACCCCTGAAAATACAACTTTGCAACATTCTCGAATGGTAGGTTTCTGTGTACCTTTAGGACTGCCTACATCCAACCTGTCTACCTGCTGTCTGCCTATCTGTCTGTTTTGCCTGTTTCGATACTATATCGATCAGGGTACATTTAGGACTGCGTGTAAGACGCTGCATAAGAGCCCTGGGATTCAATGCAACGTACTGCCAGCCAAAATCTGGTGGGGGGTCTTACTGTGATGCGCGTCGTTCTCAACGGCTCCAATATATCTCGAAACGACCACACCAGTCGTATCGATAAAGGTGTCTTCCCTGGTTTATTCGTGTCAAACTGTCACAAGCGCTGTTTGCGGGTTTCAGGACCCTTAATTCATCCTGTTGTTATTGCCATCTGGAAATTGCAACTGCTTTTCTTTTTAGTCCAAACTGCAGTCCTAACAGTTCTTTTTAAGTTTAATAAGATCCTTACTTTTTTGATTAGGTGCCGGTGCGCTTCTAGTCTGAATATATATAGATAACAAGTTGAGGATTTACTTTTCAAATTTATTGCCAACTCAAATACCGCTCTTTTAATTCTTAGTTACGAAACTTTGTCCGAAACTTTACTGTCCCGAAATGTCTTCATTGGAACATCGAAAAAGTTCCGAAATATCACTTAAACCTCTGGAGTCTGATAATAATAAAACCACCTCTAGCTCAACTCAAGGTAAACTAGATTCTGTTGTCGTGAATGAACACGATGGTCTTCATTCCACTATAAGTAACACAAATGATGATAACCAGCAATATCGTATTTATAAACGGCGATGGTTTGGCATTCTCTGTTTAGCTTTGCTAAATATTTGCGCGTCTTGGGGTTGGTTATCATTTGCAGCTATATCCCCCTATGTAGCAGAGTACTTTGGACTCAGTTCTCAAGGTCCCGTTAATTGGTTATCTACTGTGATTTTGTTTTCATATATTGTTATTTCCCCTCTAGTATGGTGGGTGTTGGTCAAGTATAATATCCGTTATGCTCTTATCTTGTGTTCGATCTTCATCATTATCGGTAGTTGGGTCCGCTATGCTGGTGTTAAGTCTGGCAACTTTGGTGTCACTATGTTTGGTCAAATTCTTATTGGATTTGCCCAACCGTTTGCCCTTAGCTCTCCTGCTTATTACACTGATCTTTGGTTCACTTCATCTTCGCGTGTTTCTGCCAACGCTATCGCGTCGCTGGCAAACCCTCTAGGAGGTGCTATTGCTCAATTAGTTGGCCCCGCCATTGTCCTTGAAGCCAGTCAATTGCCGTTGTTTATTCTCATCACTTCTGGAATCACTACTGGATGTGCATTGCTCAGTTTCGTAGTCCCCACTAGGCCAGAACTACCTCCCTGTCCTTCGTCAACAATCGTTAAACTCGGAGCAAATGAATCTCTTAAATCTCTATTAACAAATGGTAAATTTATGGCTGTTTTAACCATGTTTTCTATTTACGTAGGCTTTTTCAATGCCTTCAGTACTTATACTGCACAGATTATGACACCATATGGTTATAGCACCGATCAGGCTGGTATTGCTGGAGCCATTCTTATTGTGTGTGGTATTGTTTTTGCTGCCATTACCTCGCCACTTGTGGACAGAACCCATATCTTCACTAAAATCATTGTCATTCAAGCTCCACTTATCTGTGGTGGATATATTGCTGCTATATTTATGTCCACTACGTCTGGACAATTAGTGGGGCCATACCTTGTATCTGCTATTCTGGGTGCTACCTCGTTCTCTTTATTGCCAATTTTCTTGGAGTGGACTCAAGAGCAAACTTCTCCAAGTGATCCTGCTGTGTCATCGTCTTTGCTTTGGGCTGGTGGCCAATTATTGGGTGCCATTTTCATTATTGTTATGAATGCTCTTAAATACCCTGACAACGAAGGCAATCCACCAGGAAACATGAGGCGTTCTCTTATTTTTGAAGCGGTTTTTGCTGCTGTAGGACTTGTTCCTATTTGGACTATATACAAGTCTAAACACAATAGCAGGGTTTCACTTGATATTAGTGCTTAAATCCTGTTTTTTGTTTCTGTTCTTTTTGCATTAAATGGTGCTTCTTTTCGTTTCATTAATAGATAGGTGAAGTATGTGAAAAGTTGTTTACATTATTAATTATACATTATAAATACCCAGTCATAAAAAAAAGTTAATAAAATAGAATAAAGAATCGCCTCTTTCTAAATAGCTATATTCTTCCTCTCTTGTTTTGCAAAACAAACTGGTTGTGCAATCGGCAGCAGAGGCGAAATGCCGCATCTTAATAGCGGAGGAAACTCACTAACAGAAACTTTGCGACCAGGTGATTCTCCTCTTGTGGAACTAGTCCTACGACGAGAGGGAGACTGGGAACTCGTACCATCATCGGTAAAAACCGGCGCTGAATTCGATCTTGAAAGTCGATCTAACCGAGACTGATATTCAGTGACTTCGATGTCCTTCGCCTCTCTCAATTGGTTAAGAGCTGTGCGAAGTGCGTCTCGCTGGGCTTCAATCATCTTAATTCGTGATTTAGAATCAACAGGAGCATGCTGGTATTTTTCCGCTTTTAACTGTTCAACCCGCTTTTGTAATTCCAAAGTACGTTTTCTCTCTGAGTCGAGTTTCTGTTGATACTCCATCATTACAATTCTACGCCTTTCATCAGATTCTTTTAACTTCATTCGGAGCTCCTTTACTTCTTTGGAGTCTGTTGGAGACAAAGGGGTTGGCTTGATTGGTAACACCGGCATTGAAGGAGAAGGAGGGGGAACAACAACTTCACTAGGTGTTGAGGGACGACTGATGGGAGTAGCATCATTCTGAGCTAAAAATTGAAGAGCAGGCGTATTACGACTATTGATTGATATTATACTCCCACCTATTGATGATCCGAATGAACCTAATGAGCCGACTGGTTCAAGAGGCAGTAGCGGAGAAATATTTGTCAATATCGACGTTCTGTTCTGTGGCGTCGGTAAATCTCCTAAATTCTCTGTTGATCGTCTTCCATAAAACTCCTCAGATTGTCGTCGCTGTGCCTTAAGACTGGTATTAGTATTAAGGTGTAGATGAGATTGCCGCTGGAGCATGATCCTTTGTTTCTCCATATATTCAATATCATTACATTGGTATTCTGGTAATAAATCAGTAGTAGAGTATTCAAGTACTGGTTCAGAGATTTTGGGGCGTGAGTGAGTTTCTTTAGGTGGAGGCGTTGCGCTTGACCTTCTAATCCATGAAGTTATCTTGCTTGTTCTTTTCTTTTGTTTGTTTGTTGTATCAGGACTGTCGTAAATATGCGAACTATATTGTGCTTCAGAATAAGCTCGTGTGATTGGGTTATGAGGATGAATATTAATGTAAGTAGATTGGCGACGAGCCTCCGAAGCAGATGGTCTGAAATTCCCTGTCGAGATATCATTAATGGAGGCCTTTGATGGCTTCATAGATAGACTTGACCTCCCTGATGCCAGATTATGTGGCGGTGTCTGTGATAAAGTAGGGGACGTAAATCCAAGCGTACTATGGTTCCGATGCAGAGATTGCCCACCACTGCGAGTTCCCAAATGCTGTAATGGAGGTGGAGGTGGTGCTCTACGGGGTTTGCTATTTGGATCTATAGTTTCGCTTTCAACATGACCGACGTTGGTACCATTTATGGGACTGGAGATACTGCTAGCAGCTATAGAAGTGGGTGTATTACGACCACTTCTACGGCCGCTTCCAGTGACAGTAATTGTAGTATTAATTGTGGCAGAAGAGCTATTGGGAGCTGATAATTTGACTAAGGACTGGGGGGTAATTTTCTCCTTTATATTGGTATTAGTCGTAGCTGTGGTTGCAGTCCCAGTACGGATGATATCGGCAAATCCGATTGTTGTGGCAGAAGACGTAGAGTCGGTAGATGATGATGAAGAAGAACCAGAGCCAGAACCAGAGCTAGAACCAGAGACAGGACCAGAACCAAAACCAGTGCCAAGACTAGGACCAGAAACAGATACCGTTCTAGTCAGTGTTGCAGCTCGACCAATACTATCTCTTGATTTTAGTCTGTTATGAGCAGCAGATATATGATCATACGGGTTGGGATTATTGCCATAACGGCCGTCAAATATCTCTGGCATAGAATTAACAGGATTGTGAGGTACTGGCCAATATCGAAAGGTTAAATAAACTGAAACGCAAATAAGGTTCAGTTTGTTTCAAGAATTGTAACAGGAATGAGATCTGAGACAGAGCTCAGACTTATGAGACGTACGGTACCAAGTATAGAAAATGAAAGGTGCTAAATGACAAGTCGTGAATAAATGAATCGTTTTATTATGGGGCTTCTCTGGATGATATAGGATCACTAGGAGGTTACCAAAATCGTCACTATCTACCGTATTAAGACCACCTGGCTACAGGCAAAAGAAGCTTTTTTTTGTTGATGGAGAAACTGGAGGCTGTGGAATAAATAATCCTGCGACGTTAGAATAAGAAAGATCGGGTGTTATGGTTTCAAACTTGTGTTGACTCAAATTTTTTCTCTTCCTTGGATGAATAGGTGCGATTCTATTTGCTGCAAAGATGCAAGTAATAGATGTTTCAAATGAATTAAAAATAGAAATAGACGATTGAAATATGAATAATATAATGGTCCTATTGATATGGCCAATCGTGCGTGATTTTCTTTAGTTGGTGCGATGTAACACTAACAATGACAGACGTACTGAAAAGAATCAGCCCCTTCACCTCTCTGCCTATGCTTACAGACAAAAATATTTCCAATTCGATCCTTTCTTTACTTAACACCAGTGTATTCTTGCAGCCTATATCTCAGCTATTGTATGGACCAATCCCGAAGGGTGCAGAAGAAAGTTTGACAGGTGCTTTTCGCAAACTAGATATAAGAAGAATTGATAAAGATAAGGCAGTTGCGCAGTTTTTGGCTACTTGTTCCACGTCAATGGTATGGTTGACGAGGGGCTTTCTTCAGTCCGGTCGGATTTGAAATGCTTCGCTGTAAGCTATTGTATACCACTTACTAGATTGGGCATTATGATATGTATATAGTGATTTAGCATTGTTTATGGTGTCTACTTAAACGTAATTACCTCGATATTTGAATATTAAGATGCAGTTGGACCATTTTCAGGGGTAAGTTAGGCTTACGTGCAGCACCATTATTCACATTTTAGCTTGGCATTTGGGAGGGAGGAAGTGGCCTACGTAACAGTGAACTCAATAGCAATATATAGTGGTTCTTCTTGGGCCTAAACATGGTGGTCACTATTAATCTTTTGCCAATCAGCTTTACAGAGATGTTGCCTACAGTCGCAAACTTCACAAATTAGTAGAACCACAATTGCCGGGGTATAGGTCTTGACCTCCCTTTTCCATGTAGGCGTCCACGGCAATTATTACGTTTCAGACTTGCATAATTGCAAATGTGCATTCGGAGGATTTGCGTTACAATCAAAGAATGAGAGGATACAAGCGTAGGCGGCAAAATATATAATATATGGTCGTTACTTTTCGCTGTTCAGGTTTAGTGTATCAAAGCTGGCACGAATAAAATATTCCTCACATACATTATCAGCTTCCAGCTTCCTCTACCAGATCATTACAATTCGAGGCCATTTTCCCATCTTCTTTTTACACCACTCATCTCTATGTCACGTTGATGTTGTCTGCCACTTCACTTTTTTCAGGGGTAGCCATACGGCTGTGCTATCTTCATCCGCCACGACACGGTTTACCGCTTGAACTAGCAGCTTAGGGATTCTGTTTACCTCTCTAGTTCTCCTCTCTTTCATTCTCTTGTCCTCATCCACTTACCGTGAAGAGGAGCAATGAATCAGGGCCGAGCCAATCAAAGAAACATAGCAGAAGCCCATGTCGTAGTTAGCTTGATGCACGGCTGGTGGATGCACGTTCTACCTGCATAAATTTTTTTCGTATCTCAGGTCCTGTGGTTATCTTCACCAGTATTATCAGCTCCTTTCATCTTGTGACTCAGTTAGCCATGAGGAATTTAGTTATCTTAGGCGGTAATTCTCATCCGGAATTAGTTGCAAAGATTTGTAATGCTCTTTCAATTGAAAAAAATGATGTTTCCGCTCATAAATTCAGTAATGGTGAAACGTCAGTAACGATCAAAGATTCAGTACGTGAAAAGGATGTTTATGTCATTCAGTCTGGCTGTGGTCATGTTAATGATAACTTTATTGAATTGTTGATTATGATTTCAGCTTGCAAGATAGCATCTGCTAAGAAAGTAACTGCTGTTATGCCTTTATTCCCTTACTCTCGTCAGCCCGATGTTCCATATACAAAATCAGGTGCCCCTTTGAATGTATCAAAAGGCCCAGGATCATCCGGATCTGCCTCAGGATCAAGCAGTGCGAATTTTACTTTTGAAAGTGTTCCTGGAACTCCTCGTCCTTCTTCAAGGGCCGGTTTATTAAGAAAGGACTCATCCGAACAGACCCCTTCTTCTCCTAGTTTAAGTGCCTTATCCCTTAAGGAAAGACTGTTAGATCAGCAGCAGAAGGCTAGATCTCGGTCTGACTCGGGTTCTGTTACATCTACTACATTTTCACGCGGCGTTGAAAATAATTCTGGTTATCGTGAATGGGTTGCTCAGGCAGGTAATTTGGTTGCTTCGTTGTTAACGTGTGCTGGAGCCGACCACATCATTACAATGGATCTCCACGACCCGCAATTCCAGGGATATTTTGATATCCCAGTGGATAACCTTTATGGCAAACCATTATTACAGCATTATATTGTATCTAGTATTCCCGATTATCATGAAGCAGTCATTGTATCTCCTGATGCAGGTGGTGCAAAGAGGGCAACCGCTATTGCCGACTCGTTAGGAATGAGATTCGCATTGATTCATAAAGAGCGAAGGCCAATTAAGATCTCAGCGTCTTCGGATCCGTCGCGCCATAATGCAACTACTATGCTTGTTGGTGATGTACAAGGTAGAGTGGCCATTCTCATAGATGATCTTTGCGATACTGCTAATACAATCACTCGTGCTGCTAAACTTATCAAAGACCAAGGAGCTATCAAAGTATATGCTATTATCACGCATGCTACATTCTCAGGTGATGCTATTGACCGTATTCGGGCCTCGGCAATTGATCTTATTGTCACTACCAACTCAGTTCCTCAAGATCAACATCTGGAAATGCTAGGTGGTAAACTTGAAGTTATTGATGTGTCTAGGGTATTTGGTGAAGCCATTAGACGTATTCATAATGGAGAATCTGTTTCAATGTTATTTAATCATCATTATTGATCTTTAGTGTATACTTTAATACGTCGATAGAGTCGCTTTTCTGTTGTATGAGGTTTGTTTATTTATCATAATATTTATATAATAATAACAATTAACAATGTAATGCTAGAGCCATATGATGATATAACATTGTGGCGGAGGAGAAATAATAACATGATGATTATTCAAACTACTTCAATAAATATAATTATGGATATCACTTCTTGTATGACTCCAAGTGAGCTTGTTCAGGGGGGACAAACGTATGTTCATGATTAGTCGCTTTAATAAGTTCACCATTTTTTCCAATAGTACACATTGATAACGATTGAACCCAAGGATCGGCCATGATATCTTCTAGAGTAGCCCGTTTTTTAGGGTCGATCTTAAGCATGTGGCCGATAATTGGACGACTATCATGATGAAGAAGGCGTAAAAGTCTCCATGGTCCTTTGATAACGGGTGGAGGCGGAGGCCCATCAAGTGATGCATTCGTATTAGATCGTGGAGCAACAACTCTTTTTGGAACAACGTTTTCACCCGCGGCTGCTGCATTACCCACTGTCGACTGTTGGTGTTGGCTTGTAGCATTGAGAATATTTACAATGTCGCTAGTAGTATTTGATCCCGAAGCAGGACCATTAATGACGGGTCCATGAGTAGCGCTACCAGAAACTGGTTTTGAACTATTAGAATGATGGGGATCTGGAGAAACAGTAGTGCTACTAGCAGCAGTGTTATTGTCTGTGCTCCTACTACTATTGGAACCCGTGCCAGTACTATTACTACTGGTGGTATTATTTCTCCGTTTCTCAATTGGAATCAATGGCTCGCCATTTGGTCCTACCGGACCGTCAGGTTTGGATGAAAACAAT
Organism: Sugiyamaella pinicola; assembly: GCA_030565085.1. Lineage (NCBI taxonomy): Eukaryota > Fungi > Ascomycota > Dipodascomycetes > Dipodascales > Trichomonascaceae > Sugiyamaella > Sugiyamaella pinicola. Next base: position 45,431 of record JAJMAW010000045.1, on the reverse strand, counting down.
CGATAAGAATTATCATTATGATGAGGCGCTTTCCATGGGAATCTACGAAGAGTCATACAACAGAATATGATGGCACATGACCAAATGTCGGCCGGCCTAGGATCATAATCTTTCCTAGAAAGGACCTCTGGTGCTAGATACGGATCAGACCCTACTACTCCATGGGCAAGGACAATATCCGCTTCAAATGGGTATCTGAAAACACTCGAGCTGCCAAAATCAATCAACTTGACTAGTCCCTGCTCAGTAACTACGCAGTTGTCAAGTTTGAGATCACGATGTGCTAAACCCATATCATGAAGGTATTGTACTCCACTCAAAATCTGTTTAAAGCAGCATCCGATTTCATTTGTAGACATTTTACCCGACATTACAATCGCAAAGAAATCGTATGGGCAGTACTCCATGACTTCAAAATATCGGCCTTCTTCATGGATAATATCGAGAGTCTCAATTACATTTGGATGATGCAGAGTCGAGCCAATACAGAACTCAGCAGTAACTTTTTTAGCATATTCTCGTTCACTCTCATTTGCATGACGAAGACGGAATTCTTTAACTGCAAATACTGTACCATCAGAAGATCTTTTCATAAGCCTTACAGACCCGCCAGCACCCGAGCCAAGGACTCTGCCTAGTTTACCATATTTTTTGAAACCTTCTTCCATAAATGGGATTGATTTATCAAGTGTAGCAGAAGAATCATTACGACGGATAGTAGTAGTGTTGGTGGCCAAGGCAGACGAAGGTTTTGTGCTATGAGTTTTTTGCTTTCGGTTTGGTTTGAAAAATCTCTTCAGCTCTAACATTGATCCATGGGTTTTGTGGAGTCCTCCTCCAGTGCCGCCATTGTTGTTGGCACTTGATTCATCTCCACTACCATTTCCATTACTGTGGCTTAGACTATGCCCTATAACGGTCTTTAAAGAAGGGGAATGATGATGGCTACTTATAGCACTGCTACCACCACTACTACTACCTCCAAGAGTTTTTAAAGAGTTGTTTGAACGATGACTCTTCTTCTTAGTGAAGACAAATCTTGGAGCAATTTGTTTCGGGTTCACGACTTGAGGAGGTCTCTTACTACGAGCATAAGGGTCATCTCGATCTGGAGAAGGAAACGCACTGAGATTCGGCGACGAATCATTGGATGGAGAAGACTCTCTAGAAATGTCAGTAGAGAGGTCGAATTTCGCTTTTCGGGAATTGTTGTTAGAACTACCAATTGCAGTACTAACGGGAGACGCGGATGCCGAAGGTGTAACAGAAGGTGTGGCAGATTCAGAACAATCGCTGCTCTTGCTAGTTGTATTTGATAAATCTCCACTACTTGTAGCAGTACTTCCACCTACAGAAGCTAAGAAAGAGGCGCTAGCTCTTGTTTTTATCGGTGGTTGCTTAGAAGAAGAAGGAGGTGATGAACCAGGTGAAGTTGCTGCGTGGTGTGAAGGCTGGGGCTGCGCAGGTTGTATCTGCAATGTGGGCAGCTGTGCCTGTGTATCCTTACCATCAAGGATCTTCCCACCTCCCAAACTTGATCCGGTCGCTACAGAAGATAATTTGTCCTGCTGAGGGAATATACTTGGAGAAGCTAAAGGGGATTTCCTTGTCGAAGGAGAAGATGGTAATAAGAAAGATTTGTTCCCAGAAGACGGAGAAGAAGGGCTTCCTCCTACATTACCAGTATTATTAGTTTCACTTGTGTTTACAGCAGTACTTGGAGGAGTAGGCGCCAAATGAGTAGCATCATGAGAATGTGTTCTTGATGCAGGTAGCGAATATCTCTCATAAAGGCCATCTCCAAGCAATCGGGTCTTTTTCAGAGACAAATCACCCAATTTCTGTGAAACTTTAGCCATCAACGAATCTGAACCACCGCTGCTGCTGCTGCCGCCACCGGCGCCATTGGACGAACCTGGACTCATGATCGGAAATATTAGACCTGAATCACACTGTTAGATTTATTCCTCCACACTCTCTCTCTCGTATCCTATCTCACCTTTATTATACACCTCAAGAATTGGCGCTTCTTCAATCACTCGCTCACTTACTCGAGTCTCGAATCTGTTCTTTCCCGGTCTTATTTCTCTCAACTGCTTCAGCAGTAAATTGAAAAATCTCCAGCTAGCCAGACCAATCAATCACCACCTCTATTCGCGTTGTTTCCTCTCCGCTATAGCGCCCACAAATGCTATTATAGATTATATTTATGTCTGGCAAGTGTGGTTGATGAAAACTCATGTGCTCTCTGCGTCACCAATAGTTTTTGTATTAACTTGACAATGGTTGGCGCGCAGTGGCTGCTGGTGCTGGTACTGCTGTATCTCTTGACTGTCGGGCTGTCGGTCAGAGAGAGAGAGTTCAGCCAGTCTTCTCCCTCTCTGCCTTGCCCTTTGTGCGATCTCCACTCGCTGCTTGCCCTGGCGTATGGTGCCGTCCTAGCCAGCAAACCGCGTGGACTGCTCGTTGCCGGCCCGTCCAGCCCAGCCCAGCTCAGCTCAGCAGGCTGTGATTACCGCACGGCTGCTACTACTGTCGCCGTTTTTCCCAACTGCCGTACCACGGGGGCCCACTCCCGGCAGCGCCCGTGTTACTCCGCCAAGTCTCGCTCGTGCCGCCGGGCTTACGCCGGTTGTACCGTGCAGGAACCGGTCTGGGCACGGGCTCTGCCTGGAACCCGTGCTGGGACTTTGAATCATCACGTGTTTCTTCTTCCTCGGAAGTAGTACTACTGAAAGGTAACTATTGTTCATTATCATCTCATCATCGTACTGCAGAGACCCTGCAGTATATGCGTGTCGATCTCATCAGACCCTACAGCAATATCGTAGCAGATTTAAAAACTGGTTGTGTAACTTTTGTAGTATAAAATATATCTGACATGATATGATATAATAATGCCAACGAGTATAATGTAGTAGATCATATACGCTTTGAATTTCAGCAGCATATGGTAAATACTACAGAAAGTGTCAAAGCGAAAAATGTAGATTATTATTATTATACATTTGCTACCTGTAGCAGTACCGTGAGTGTGACTTGAGTAAAGATCATAATGAGAATTATATATTAATTATTTACACTTAATGCTTGTTCAGGAGTAAATTGAAACCACTACCATTTTATCTAGATGACCCCTGGATCATCTTTTAATAGCATAACATCCCTTTAACCACTCAACCTCATATGCTTCTCAAACTTCCTTCACTAGTATTCGCCCACTACCAGTTGATACTCCGTTTAATCACCCCCCCCCAAAACTTCTCAAAATGCCTCCTACATACGTTAAAGGAGGCGTATGGACAAACGTCGAAGATGAAATCCTTCGTGCTGCCATATCAAAATATGGACTCAATCAATGGGCAAGAGTTTCCTCCCTATTAGCTAGGAAAACGGCTAAACAAGCAAAAGCTAGATGGATCGAATGGCTTGATCCGTCTGTCAAAAAAATAGAATGGTCACGAGAAGAAGATGAAAAGCTTCTTCATTTGGCTAAGATTATGCCAACACAGTGGCGTTCTATTGCCCCTATTGTTGGTAGAACCGCTACTCAATGTATTGAGAGATATCAGAAACTATTAGACGATGCCGAGAGAGGTACCGATCTTAATTTAACTGGCATTGATTCTGCTGGTCCATCTATTGGTGGTGTAAACGATGTTCGAAAGTTTAGACCTGGAGATATCGATCCTACGCCAGAGTCCAAACCTGCTAGGCCCGACGAAGTAGATATGGATGAAGATGAAAAGGAAATGCTTGCTGAAGCAAGAGCTCGTTTAGCTAATACCCAGGGTAAAAAGGCCAAACGAAAGGATCGTGAAAGGCTTTTGGAAGAGAGCAAGAGGCTAGCTTTCCTACAAAAGCGCCGTCAATTAAAACAAGCAGGTATTGTTACTAAAATAAACACTCGTCCCAAGAATAAAAGTACCGCTTTTTCAATTGATTATAATGCTGATGTTCCATTTGAACATAAACCTGCCGTGGGCTTCTATGATACTTCTGAAGAAAAAGCTGAAAATCTACGACAGAAGGTGGAATATGATCGACTAATTGCATCAAAGGGAGTTCCTCAATCTGGCTCTTCTGAAAAAGGAAACGATTCTGTTCGAAAAGACAAGAAGAGAGAAAGAAATGAGTCTGCAGAAGCTCAGGCTGCTGCTGCAAGAGCAGAAAAACTGCGCCAATTGAGCCAAGCAGATCAAGTAGCTAAAAGACGGAAATTGCTCCTCCCAGAACCTCAAGTTCGCGATGATGAACTAGAACAAATCATCAAACATACTCGTCGAGGTGATGAAATGAAAAGCTATAATGGAGGAGAAAACGCACAAGGTGATGTAATAGGATTAACGGGAGACTATTCTGAACCCCAATCACAATTATCACTAAGAACTCCGGCCATTGCTCCCGAGCAGGACTTTGTTCGTAAGGCTAGTGAAGATTTAATTAATCTGACAAACCAACAATCTTCATTACTGGGAGAAGAGAACACACCGTTACATGACAGACCATCAGTTAAGACTAAGACTTCCCTTACTGCTCTACCGCCTTCAAGCATAAGGCAGACCCCCAATGTATTACTCTCACGAACCCCACGAAGAGATTACTTTGGTGTGAATAATATTACCCTGGATGCCACTCCTAGAGAGGTGATTCGTAAGAAATTCCAATCTCTACCGAAGCCAAAGAACGATTTTGAGATTGTTTTACCAGAAGTTGAAGAGGTAGAGCAGGAAAGAGGTGCGTCTGCCGAAACGGAGATTCCTGAAGATGCTGGTGAGAGAGATAGGCGAATTAAAGCTGAGAAGGAGAGAGAGTATCAGAAGGAATTGAAACGTAGGTCAAAGAGTATCCAAAAAGAACTCCCGAGGCCAAGAGTTATTCCAACCTCGTTATTATTACCAAAATCAGCCGAATATGAGGATATACACAAAGTGATATCAGCAGAAACGATAGCATTGCTTATATCTGACAGTATAAAATATCCTGAAAAGGAGGGGGAACAACCATATTCTGGTGGTGGATCAGTAGTAGAAGATATTGACGATGATTTAAAGTCAAGAGTTGAACAGATGATTGCCGAAGAAGTGGAAAATGCAGCGGATTCTCCTGAAATGTATAATATCAGTGACGAAAGGAGCTCTTGGCCCGATTTGGATTCGTCGCATGTAGTCGAAGCGCTTTCGGGGATTGCGGAAAGGTCCAATAAACAGGAACAGAAACTATCGCTAGTGTTAGGTGGGTATATGAAGCGACAAGCGTTTCTCAGAACAAAATACGCCGAAGCACAGGAGGCATTAATTACAACTACAGTTGAGAATGAAGCATTTGCCAATTTGAGTAACATAGAGTCAATTGGTGCGAGTAGCAGAATTGCGGTTCTTCAGGAGGAAGTGAACTTTTTGGCCGATTCAGAGCGAGAAGCACAAGAAAAATACAGATATCTCACTGACGTTCGTAATGGATTACTAGCGTAGAGCATTTTTATTTATTTATTTAGCTTAATTAATTAATGAAATGAAAACAAGTCTATAGTCTATTGGCCAGATCCACCACCATACTTTTGTTTCCATTCGTCGATCCTGGCTTCATCAATTCTCTTGAACAAATATTTGGCCTTGCCAATGTTATGGCCAGGGAGAAGAGGTAAATCAAACTCATCTGGAATAACACGCAAAGGAGCTTCTAGCTGTTCAATAATTCCATGTGAAGTTTCTGGCATATATGGATAGATGACGGCGGAGAGAAGGTAAATCAGGTTCAAACCAACACCGACAAGAGCAGCGGATTTTGCAGGGAAATTGGCATACAAAGAGTTATCAAGCTTGTTTTCTTGAAGGAATTGATTACCTCTAGATGAAATTTGCATCGCAATTTCAAGGCCCTGTCTTAAACTGGTGACCGATTCAAGGGTGGTGTTATAGTTGACAAGGAGTTTGTTGACATCCTCTCTGAAAGTTGGATAAGTTTCGGGTAACGAGTCAGGGGTGAATTCGGGGATAACACCATTATATTTGGCATTAACAAATTTAATCACCCGATTCACAAAGTTACCAAGATTGGCTAACAGTTCACTGTTATTCCTGGTAACAAATTCCTGCCAAGAAAACTGAGTATCAGCGGACTCAGGACGAGCAAGTGATAAGTAATATCTCCAAACCGAGGGACTCAGGCCAATTTCTTGAGCATTATTACCGAATACACCAATGTTTCTTGATTTGGAGAATTTCCCACCTTCGTATTGTAAGTATTCAGCAGTACTTAAATGATGAAGCATAGTCCAGCTTTCTCCAGTACCGATCTGAGAACCGGGGAAGATAACACTGTGGAAAGGTACGTTATCTTTACCCATGAACTGATATAATTTGACATGTTCAGGATTTTTCCACCATTTCTCCCATTCTTTAGTATAACAAGCAGTAATACTAACATAGCCGATACAGGCATCGAACCAAACATAAAAGACCTTATCTTTAAACTCTTCCAATGGCACAGGGACGCCCCATTTCAGATCACGAGTGATTGCTCTTGGACGTAGGCCCTCCTTGAGCCAATTGTGAGTAATGCTTTTACCGTTCTTAGACCATTTACCCTCAACTTGAGCCCTGGCATTGAAGGCTTCGATTTCCCGTTGTAATTTGTCAAGCGATAAGAAGATATGCTTAGTGTCACGTTTAACTGGTGCACTACTGTCTAATTTACATCTGGGCTTGATTAACTCAAATGGGTTCAAGAGTTGGCCACAGTTGTCACATTGATCGCCGCGGGCATCTTCATAACCACATTTAGGACAAGTACCTTCCACAAATCTATCAGCAAGGTAGCCATTGTGTTCGGTACAATAGAGTTGTTCCATAGATTGGACTTCAAGGTAATTGTTTTTGTATAACTTGAGGAAAATATCTTGAGTGATTTCTGTTTGTTGAGGTGTAGAGGTACGGCCAAAGTGGTCGAAGCCAATCTGAAACCATTCGTACACATCGCTATGAATAGCGTGGAACTTATCACACAATTGTCTAGGAGTAATTTTTTCCTCAATAGCCTTTGTTTCAGTAGCAGTACCGTATTCGTCAGTACCACAAATAAACAAAGTGTTATAATTTCGAGCCTTGGCATAACGGGCAAAGATATCAGCCGACAGTACACTACCGACAATATTACCTAAATGAGGCACATTATTGACATAAGGAAGGGCCGAAGTGATAAGAATGTTCTTTTGACCCTCTTTAGGCAGGATCGGGCCGTTGGGAATAATCATCTCGAAACCAGGGGCTATCTTCTTTGCGCCAGTTCGTTCGGGTGGTGGAGGAGCGGCGGCTACAGTTGTAGCTGCTACAATAGTCAATGCGCTGACGAATGCCTTCAAAGCATTCTGTACTCGCGCATCGCCAGACACCTTTTGATACCATAGAGCCAACTGAAGATCCTGAGACAGGGCAGTCTTGCCACTGGCAGCTACGAAGCCATGTAAAGAACCAAAAACAATAACTGCGGCAGGAGAGAGAGGGTTCTTAACGCCAAGTTTCTCCAAATGGCCAGCCAATAACTGGCTCGTGGTCTGGTCAATCTTCTTAACCTCACCCTGTTTCAAAAGTTTATAAACCTGAGACTCCTCGATGGTAATAAGATCCCAATCAGTAGCACTCAGTTTCGCTCCACTGAGATACTTTACAATTGCATTGGGCTCAAAAAGCGAATGCTCAGGGTCAATTTTCAATAGAACAGAAGAAGCCTTGTCATCTTCATTCACAGACACTTTGGCACCCGATCCATAAACTGAAGCAGCAACAATCACCTTGGCATTCTGGGCAACCTGTAGCGTAGAAGATGGTCTAGGAACCAGCAGTTCCAAAGGCATGGCGTACTTAGTTATTAAGCGGTAAACAAAATCAAAACCTCACCAGACAAACTGTGGGGATATTTATGTTGTTGTAGTCACAGGCAGTCGCAGTCGTCTTCTTCACCTAGAGATGACATATTTTTCGTCCTAGTCACGTGATATAGAACATGCCGCAAGATCGCTCTCCTCTAATGTTTGGTCCACTGGCCACCTGCCTGGAGCGTAGATGTCCCGTTGTGCCTCCGGCGGCTGGGCTCTGCCCAGACTCGTTGCTCCGCTTCGCGGAGGGCTTGGACCGTGGCAATGCTTTAAGCAGATCAGGGGCCAAACACGTCCTCCGCGAAGCGGAGCAACGGGTCTGGGCAGAGCCCAGCCGCCGGAGGCGACAAGTCCGCAAAAGGAAAACATAGTGAGCAGTGGTTCATTCTAATTATAATTATAATAGTGGTCGTAAGCGTCATCTCAGTAAAGGAGGGAGGGAGGTGTTATACTTCACCAGATACTAATTCATAGTGCCCTTCGTGGTCGTCTTTCTTGGCATTATGATGGGTATTGAAGATTTTTCTTGTCAATTTACGATATAGTCGCACAACCGACCCGGAAAGCAGCAGCTGGTAGAAACGGAACTGAAGGTAGAATACACTAAGAACGAGAAAGGTCCCTAAGAGGGTGTAGAAGATCCAGTGGTCGCCCATGGACATGATGAATTTCGCGTCTCCCAAGTGCCAGCTGGACCCCTGTGCAGTAAAGAAGAAGTATGTCATATGAGTTTTGTGATCAGGAGGGACCAGGATTCGCACTTCTCCTCCTTTAGGAACGCCCCATCGCTTGTATTTCTTCCAAACAACAGACAGCATCAGAGGCCCCGTAGAGTACATTATAGTAACGTACGACACTAACCAGTTGTGGTTGTATTTCTGAAGGTTGTCTATAACATTCAAAAAGAATGGATGCTTGGGGACTGAGCCCATGATGTCGTTGGATACTCCCGTAGGGTGAGTTTTCCGGAGCCACGCAGGAAATGCTAGTAAGGGATCAATCTTGTAATCGCATCCGTTATCTAAGTCAATGTACACTCCTCCGTAAAAAGAGAGAATAAAATATCGCATCACGTCGGCTCTCATAATAGGATACGGATAAGAATCGTATGTGTCCAAAAACCAGTTGTAATGCTTTTTAATGAACGCTCTGGCTGTCTCATCAGTCCAAAGAATATATTCATAATCTGGATGAAGATCTTTTACAGTCTTCTGTGGATGCTGCCAACCAACTGGGATGGATTCATTTTTATACGTCTGATGGATGATTTTAGGGATTATGAGCTTCCGGTCCGGAACAAGCAGTTTGTTTTGCTTGCTGTATGTGACAGGAGACAATTCCGACTCTACAATGGCGTCTTTAAACGAGTCATCAATGAGGAGTGTCATTAGGTCGAATACCTGAGTAAGAAGAAACAACAGGATTAGCCCATTGACTATCAGCATGAGTTTTATATCTTTACGCATGTTTTCAGATTTCAGGGGTAATTAACAAAAGGATCTTTACTGAAGGAGCGAATAGCTTGAGTGACCTGATCAAAACAAACAAATCCAAATGAATGCGAAAAAAAGAGTCGTAACACGAGAATAGCGTCGCGTTTACTTATCAATGGTAGGGTACGGTACGTTAAGGTACACACGTTCAGGGGTACAAAAGATACGTCCAAGACACGTTAATCCAGACGCAGACAACTGGTGAACTGGTGAACTGGTGTTTGTTCACAGAACAAAAGTCTGATGATTTCTTCTGTTTCTGTGTTTTGTGTGATGTTTGGCGCTCGTTTTCGTATTTCTTCCAAGATTCTTCTTCTTCTCCTCTTCTCCTTTTCTCACAAAAACCAAAAGCCAAGATCCAAATATCGAAAATAAAAGGGGTAGTAGAAACACACAACCACCACCAAAAAAAAATTTAATATAGAAAGAAGAAGACTAAAATAAAAAACCTCCTTTTCTTCTCTCTATATAGAGATAAAAATAGCTGAGCGGTAGAAGAAAATGCAAGCGTGCTGTGCTCAGTTAGTGCTGGATTTGCTACTGCTGCGGTTCAGTAGATATACTGAGAGCCTTGCCCTTGCCCTTTGCCGTGTGAGGTCTCATTTTTTGATTACCATTAATTAACAGCCGCGTGGGCATATACCTCTTTATAATCATTAAAAAAAGTCGCTTAGGGGGGTGTAAAACGACCTTCCAGAGCATCTGCGGAGAAAATAAAGATACTATGAGAATGTCCATATATCGCTTCTGTATTAAAAATCCAATAATATTTATATGTTTGCTAACAAAGACGTCGTTGAAATTGGAGTTGAAATATTCCCTACCTCGTTAGTGGCATACCATGCCTCCGACGGCTGGGGCTCTCGTCTGCCCAAACCCCGTTCTGCTCGCTTCGTGAGCTGCTTAGATCGATGAGGGCACGCGCAAAGTTGGGTAGGGCTCCCCGAGTATTCGAAGGGGGTAGGGGCTCAGCAGAAACTTCGCTCGCTGGGCCGGAGTGCGCGCGCATATTTCTGTTCTCCCAACGGACGGATCGTTATAGCCGTGGCACGAAGGAAAGGGAATTCCGCCTGGCAGTCTGTAATTTACCAGATAAAGACAGCACCGGCCGATAAGGCGTATAACGTCATCGTTATTAAAGGGGGAATGAGTGGAGAAGGAGACGACGAGAAGCGCAGGAGCGGTAGCGGAAGCCCGATCTCACTATTATTAGTAGAGTCGAGTCACTGTTATAAAGCTATTATTAGTCTGTTAGTAAGATATGTGCTACAGCCCGAACTGACGGTATTCAGTGGGCAATGGGTCTGTATTTACACGGTATCTTGTTGAAATTGTATATAGATAACATCAATTATCGTCTGTCCTACATAGTTACATAGTTATAAATACAAAGAAGACAATTCCACGATACCTGATCCTATCTACACCGTACCGTTTTCATAAATATAATTAGGTTCTTTTGAGCTAAGAGATAAATCGAATGAACTTTCCGCTTAGTCCGCTCCGGTTGCACCGCCTGCTCCGCCTACTCCGTCCGCCCATTCCAGGGGTAACAATTCCTAACACTGCCTTGCGGCTGTATTGTTGAACCGCCGGCAACGGCTAGCAAAGAGTAACCCGTTAAAACCCTAAGCCTTATCTTATCTCGTATCATGTTATGCAGGGCAGAAGCCAAGATGGTATAAAGCCAATGCTTATAGAAGTAAACAAACCGCCTGCTCATTCTTCCCCACCTCGTCGTATATATTACGAACTAATGCTCGTTGCCTCCGGCGGCTGGGCTCTGCCCAGACCCGTTGCTCGCTTCGCTCGGGCTGTATACTGAACACGAACGTAATCTCTTCCAATGCATTCTGCTCGCAAACAATTGCAATTGCACAAGTAATGCGTTTAAACAACTCATGGACTTATTTTCATCCGATCCAAGGCAAAAAGTCGTAAGATAACGCCCATCTAAGACAGTTGAAGGGTGGCTCAGCTCATGTCCTTCTGCTTTACGAGATAATCTTTCCATCACCTTCCATTCTATTCGTAGCATCTCTGCAATCTTACTTGGCAACAAATATGTTTTTGGTCAATTTGATTTTAAGTTCAATGGGAAGTAGTAAGGTACTCTGCAACCTACCATTATTCTACTACCATCTTTTCCATCTAATCTTATCTGACAATCAGATAATTCTAATTCCTTCTTTGGCTACCTCATCGTCGGCATCAGCCGGCAAAGCATTCTTCTTTCACTGACATAAAAGTCTCGGCTCCAATTGACAACGTAAATATACTATGGCCTCACTCGTCATATTACATCCCCGCCGCTGTACTGCCGCCAGTCGGCCAATGGTAACAACCATCTGATAAAATTTTTTATCATATCAAAAAGATCTGAACGATCTGATATCTCCCAAAAAGGGAATTGTCTCCCACTGCATATATATTCTGGCCAGGATCTTCCGGATACTAGAGTGAGTGAGTCCCATCTTATGAGAATCAAATCCCAGGTCAGGGCAGACAGTCACCAGAAGACCAAACAATTCAATTCTGCTGTATCTATCGCAGTCACTCATCACCTATGGAAAGAAGAGCCTCAATGCTTATAACCAGTTCAATTGATCACAGTCCCAGGCCGGTCCGGACACAGAGCGCCGGAGGCTCACCTCCGCGAGATATGGAATAATTTTTTATCTGATTTAAAGTTTCCCTTTTTAGGTTCCGCCGCGTGTGACTGCTTGGCTGCTCTCGCCGTCCTCGGCCTGTTTGCATACTAAGATTCTTGGCGAAAACGAGATTTTCGGATCAGATAACTTGTAAGAAATATTACCCTATTAGGCTGTATGCATATCTTCACATCTCTGATGTTTTTGATTCAAGGCGTAAATATTGAGTAAAATGGTAAATCATTCATCTCTATTTCGTGATATTCAGGCTGATGTGAACTAGTAGCATCCAATAATCATCTATAATTATTCATCAAACAAGAAAATGAAAAAGAGGAAAAAATAGAGAGATATGAGAAGATCACATGGAGTTTACGCTGTAAAGGCTCACCAGATATATTATTATTGTACCATTCTTCTGGAGCTACACAGTTCAGTCAAAAAGTAATTATCAATACATGCATCCTTCAATTGGCTGTGTCTATCTTTGTCCTTCTCGTCGCCAGCTAATTTCTCATGGAGTACGGATATGCAATACCACGGTACAGTTCCACCTAGACCCTCTCATCCATCTAAAAAAAATAAAAAAAATATGAGCAAAAAAAAATTCGCTTCAATTATCATTGACATGTCGTCTATATAAATAATTGACTGATCCCTGGCCGTTTGATTGACATTCTTGAAGAATCTACGACTCCGATCCAATCATACATTCTCATTTTAAATAATATATCGGTATTAAAATATGAGATTCGCTCAGCTCATCTGGGTCATTGCATTGTTCACTTCTTTCTTGTCGCTAGATGTTTTAGCTCAGTCTGCTGGTGGTGCTTCTACTTCTGTTGTCAGTCAGGTAGCGGCATCAAAAGATACTGCTGCTGCAGGTACTGGTGGTGCTGCTCCAAAGGCTTCTGGTAGTGCTGCTCCCAAGAAGAAGAAAAAGAAGAAGGCTCTTGAATTATATGGAAATGCTTGTTACAACGCTGCTGGAAAATTCAACTTTGGATGCCCTATCCCACCTCCTCTCAAGCTTGCCAAGGAGCTCCCGTCATGTCTGTGTAAAAACCAAGTTTTCATTGAAACCGTTGTCGGCTGTATCAATCAACATACCAAAAACAAAACTCTTGAAAAGAAAGCCTATAAAACACTTGAATCTGTTTGTCCAAAGTCCAAGTATAACTATAAAAATATTTCCCATCATCTTCCACACCTTACTGTTCTTAAAGATGATAAGGATTACTCAACCCTACAAACCACTCCGTTTGTTATCCCTTATTCGGCTTACAAACATCAAACTGATATGATCAACCAAAAGGCCATCCACAAGCAACGAGATGCTAAATATGCTGGTGCTGTTCTGGCCTACTGGGCAGGTATTTTCCTGTTGCGCGCTATACTTAACGTCTGTTATTTTATCTTCCCTAAGATCCTTCTTAAGGCCAACTATCCTTTAATCAAAAAATTTAGGAGAAGATTCTTGTTACCCGCTACTGGTAGCTATCATCACTCCAAACACAAGCGAGCCGGAACTTTTACTTTCACAATGCCACTTCGTTCTGAAACTTTGGTTATTGCTGGTTACTGCATCCTGAATCTTGTTCTCTGCTTTGTCCGCAATGACTACTATAAAGACAATTTCAGTAATCCTAGTCTTCAAACTCAATTCAGTAAGGAGCTTGGTAACAGGTCTGGTGTATTGGCTGTTTCTCAATTAATGCTTGTTATTTTATTTGGTGGTCGTAACAACTTTCTCATCTGGCTTACTGGCTGGCCGCTAAGTACTTTTAATGTTTTCCATAAGTGGGTGGCAAGAATCATGTTCGCTACTCTTGTTATCCATGCTATCGCATATTCTGTTAATGTAGCAGGGACTGGCGCCTATGTGTCACATTGGCATTCTGGATACTTCATTTGGGGTGCTATTGGTATTATCTTTATGGGTTTTATGATTCCTCAATCAATGCATTACTTTAGGTCAAAGAACTACGAAGTTTTCTTGGTCATTCATATCATATTTGCTGCCATTGGGTTGGCAAGCACTTGGTTGCATCTTGACCATCCTAAAACTGGGTTCCCTTATGTATATGCTGCTGTTGCTGTTTGGTGTTTTGACAGGCTTTTAAGATGGGCTCGTATGATCTGGTCAGGCGTCGCTTCAAAGGCGGATGTGATATTACATGACAATGATATGATCGAGTATAAGATTGATTACTCGAGAAGATGGAAGTACTATCCAGGAAGCTATGCCTTTATTTATGTTTTACGTCCAGACTGCTTCTGGCAATCTCACCCTTTTACACTCACTATATCTCCTAAGTCAGAGGAAGATGGTAAACTGGTATTGTTTACTAGAGTTAAGAGCGGCTTTACTGCAAAGACTAGGGATTTCCTTCTCACACAACCCAATCATACTGCCCGTTTACCAATTCTTGTCGAAGGTCCTTATGGTCACCATCATCCAGTACAACATTATGAAACTGTAGTGTTGGTCGCCGGTGGTATCGGTATTACTGGTGTCTACCCATATGCCGATGAACTAAAACGCCATACCGATAAGAAACAAAAGCTTGTATTAGTATGGGCTATCGCCGATGAACATCCATTAGAATGGTTTGGTGATCAATTGCATCACTTGGCAAACGATGATAGAATTGATTTGCAAATCCACATTGGTAATTTCTCCGCATCATCAAGTATTGTTGATTTATCTTCTGGCTCGACTATTCCACAGAAAGAAAAGGATGTTAAAGAAAGTACCACCAAATCACTCGATCATAGCATGATTCACAAATCAGCAGGTAGACCTGACCTTGTAACGTTAGTAGACCAAACAGTTGCTGAAGTTACTAAATCTATTGCTTTTATTTGTTGCGGACCTCATACAATGAATGACGATGTCAGAAAAGCCATAACTGAAAGACTTGAAAGTACCAGTGTTAGAATAGATTACTTTGAAGAATCTTTCGCATGGTAGAAATTAACCCAGTAAGAAATATTGTTATGACATAATGAAATACATAATTTAGAATAAAGAAAATAGATGACTTAAATAAAAGAGCCAGAAATCTCAGGGGTACATACATACATAGAGATTTCGGTGGTTACCGCCGCACTATGATCTGCACGCACGCGTCTGATGTTTGTTTACATTTTAACCGCATGCATATTAGTTAATCTTCTTCACCATTTACTTTTGCAAGACTCCACAACATCAATATCACTACAACATAATGTATAATACCAACGATCAAGGATTGAGGAGGTCCCCTAGACGACAATCTATACCTATGAACAAAGGCAATAAGGACCCAGTTCCTGTTTCTGGCTGGCCAACCTCAACTTCTGCTGAAGGATCAGCTCGTCGCAAGACTGTGAATATTGTATCAGGAATTCCTTCTGCCGTCCCCAGTCGGATACCATTCGAAAGAGGGGCTGGGGATAATAGTACAATAAGTTTTGGGACTCGACCAATTATATTTGAAGCAGATGTCACATTAACTCGAGGGTTCTCTAGAACTGGAAATAGTAATAGTCGTGCGTCTCTCGTACCAGCACGTGGTATTCTCAAACAAAAGGGCAGTCATGAGGATCATACAGTAATTGGTGTCATGAGGACGTCTAGTAATATTTCAGTAGATGATGGAAATACAACTGAATTCAAGAAACGACGCGTTAGTTTTGCACCCAAGGCAACTACCTATCAGTGGTAAGTGGCCCATGAGCTGAAGCGGGCAATCGCCCAGCAGAAGGCTGCTGCCGATATCTCGAAACAGAATACTAACTTTAAAGGAATCTATCACAAGATGAAAATACGCCACCACTGGGTGCTGCAAAGAACATATCACCCAAGAAAAGTATCTCCCCGAAAAAGGCTGTCAAGGTAACATCTCCTTCAAAGATCAACAACAGACTGAAAGTAATGACTCCCAAAACCGCTGAGCAGGAAGTCCCTGATAATCAACTAATAATGGATGATAATGAGAGCAACAGTGATATGCAGATGGATGATGTTAGTAGTATTTTTGGCACTAGGCCTTCACCCTCGAGAAATGTTCCTTCGGATGTCATTCTATTTGGTAAGAATAGTCCGCTGCCGTCACGTCGTCCTACTAATGATGATATCCTCATCAATTTGGATTCCCCTGTAAGGTCAGATAATAAAGGAGCGATGAATGGCACCTCTGAACCACTTCCCTTGCTGGAGTTGCAGCCTTCGAAGACCGGCAATATCGGTGGTTATAACCATAGTATGCCAGCGGATGACGAGGACGATATGGAACTGACAAGTGTGTTTCAAGGACCTAGACTTCAGACGTACCAGGGAAACCAATCACCCCATCCTCCTAAGTCGGATGACGATATGGACATGACAACAGCATTAAATAACAGCGAATATCATGAAAATCATATGGAATTCACTGAAAATGTAGGTCAAGTTCTTCAACAACAGAATGACCCTTTCCAGGAAGATACTATGGAGCTTACCAAAAGCTTCGGCACTATCAGTGAACCATCCGCACCAAACCGCAGATTCACCTTCTCGGACGGCATGGAATTGACAGCTGTAGTCGGACAGGGGTTACGGAATGGAAACACTGAAAATAATGAAAATATTGATGATTATGAAGAAATGAATATGACTAAGACATTTGGTGAGATTCAAAGCTTGAAAGATGATAACATGAACATGACTAGAAGCATTGGCGGAGTTGTTGCTGGAGACGAAAGTTCTATGGATTTCACTCAGATGGTTGATAGGCATGTGGACGATGAAAATGAACATAGAGGTGATATTTCTATGGATATAACAAGAGCTATAGGTGGTTTACGGAAAAATCGAGAGAACAATGAGCTAGCTTTGGTCATGGAACCTACAAAAGTTGTAGATGGGACTAATTCGAGTACGACGGAGCTGGCGACACCTGTTAGGGATCGGCCGAATCAAAGAGCCGACACTTCAATGGAGATGACAAGAGCAATTGGTGGTCTTCGAAATGATAGAGAGAATGATGATATAACTTCACTCATGGAACCGACAAAAGTTGTAGGTGGAATTATATCCAATGATACTAATACTGAGCATATGGATATGACTAGATCACTGGGAAAAATAAGATCTCACAGTCAGCGACGAGACGAAGATGACGATGAATCTGCGATGGATGCCACAAAAGTAGTTGGCGGGATTCTCTCCAGACCACTTTCAAGCAGAGTCAGATCTGAGGGGGGCAATTTTATCGTATATTCAAATAGTGAGAATTTATCTAGCGACGTGGAAATTGCCAAATCCGTAAGACCTCCCCTCTCGCCTTGGCAAAGTAGAGTTAATCTTGAAATCCCCACCCCAACTACACCTATGAAATTATTAAAAGATAGGATCGTTTCAATGTCTCCAGAGAAGCCAAAGTCTCGCACGCCTCTTGTATCAGACAAGAAGATTGTATCATTGCCTACAAAGCCTTTAATGAATGTGTTGGGCAATAAAAATGTCTCTCTTAACGAATTTTTGTCAATGATTTCAATCGACTTTATGGATAAATTCCTTTCCAATTCAAGGGGACATAGTTCTTTCGGCATCTCTGATGCACCCATAGAAGAAGCTACAGAAGAAGATTTCATAATAGCTGCTCAGAAATTACCGCTTCTCAACATGTACGATTTCGGTGCACACGAGCTGAAAAATGATATTAAGAATGCAAAGGAGTACTTTACCCAATGGGAAGAATCTGTCATGGAGGATAACCCCGTCCTCTTCCAAGAATACGTGGATGCCTCCGCTGAAACAAAGCAAATTATGAAATCACAATTCCTTTTACTGAAAAACTTTTCACGACAGCAGGCTAAAGGTGCGTGGTATGATTGGAGAGGTCAGTTGACTGCCGGCTTAAATAAAGATCTCGAAAAAAATAAAAAATTGTTGGATGAAGACTTGAAACTTGTTCACGAGAAACGTGAAGTAGCTGAAAAGCTAAACCGAGATGCGAAACTTAAACTAGAAGAAGCAAAGAAGTCCATTGCCCAATTGAAAAGGCAAATCTCGGAACTGGCGCACTGTGATAAAGAGGAACTACTTGACCACCGACAAAGAGTGGCAACAGTCAAAGATAGGGTCAACCAAATGAGAGCATCCTACAAATCGACCAAACAACGGATGGAATCCATACATTCTATCATTGAGAGTAAAAGATTGGAAAAGCAGCAAATTCATGAACAGATTCAAAGGTCGGAGCATATTCGCCGACTGAACCGAATTATTGACAACCAAGAAATCGTTCTATTGCATAAACAATATAGAGCACTTTGCCACTGCTTGGGAATCTCTAGCTGTCAATCTAAGGGCGATTATCTAGAAATTTGTTCAGAAGATGGGCTCATCACGAAAGTTAATCTTAACAATGGACTCGTTTCTACGAAGTGCAATAACAAGTCCCCTATCCTGGTATTTTTCCAGAAATATTTACAAAAGGAGATTGAAAGACAATGGGAGGAAAAACTTGCTACCAAATCTATTATCATTAATGCTCATAAGATGTGGGAGAATTCTATGATAATTGGGAGAGCCATTGAACTGCTTCAGCTGCAATTCATGAGCTCGGTATCGGTTGCTGAAGAATCTGAAGAACTTTGCATTAATATCGACTTACTACTTGAGGACAGGCGAAAAGGACGACGTCCCTGCAAACTGTGTCTGAAAATTAAATTGGCAGCTAGATCCATCGTGAGTTATCCTCACGGATATGGCACCGCAACAATTGGAGCATTGTTTGGTAATTCCGGCGGTCCTGCAGTCTTGGAACAAATTCATGAGGGAGTGATTGCTGCTTTGGGGACCAAGGGGCTTGAGGGTCTATCAGACGTATGTTTGCAGATTCTACAAGACTTTAATGAATAGTATAATGAATATATTTATTTAAACACTGCGCTATCGATTGTAAATCTGGCAATTTTCCGAATTAAACAATATAATCTAAAAGAATAAGTAAACCTCAACGACTCAGATTAGAGAGCATCATCCTGGAAGAATTAGTCTCAAGAGAAAAAATGTAATTTTCGGACCCATCACATCCTGATTGTTCAGAGAATATACATATTTAAACGCGCACGTACAATAAACCCTAACATCAGGACTCCGTCTCCTTAACAGATTGTGAATTCATTCACTGGCGATTGTAGTCTCTAGTGCTGCTTATTTGGATTGTTTTGTTTTTTGATACACAAGATCTATACCTAATATACGCATAAGAAATAATTCTATTGCAACGCCATAGTTAAAATACCGACTACGCACTGACATCCGAAAACCGCCACAGTTCAATAAAATGGGGTCATCTCTCTCGCCGTGGCAATGGTTTCGAAACTTCTACGATTATCTTTTGTCTTTGTTTTGGTAAGTGATTTCCCGGGGACTCTGCTCTGACCATTGTGCTCGACTTCGCGAGCGATTTGGAGCGACGAGCGCGAACCTTGTATCTTCTTACTAACAAAGTCTAGGTCTACTGAAGTATGTGGTTCTTCCATCATTTGGTTCTCTTGACAGAGTTCTGCTCGATCTCTGAGTATACTAACTTATTAGCTGGACATTACTCTTCTGGGACTCCAGAATGCAGGTAAAACGTCTCTGTTGAAGGCGCTGGTGGTAAGTAGAAGTGCAGATGAAGAAGAACAGTTCCAAGGAATTGTACTGGTACTAACTTATTATTCAGGGAGACAATTTCACGACAGAGTAAGTGGAGTTGTTTAGTTGGGCAAGCGAGTCCACATGCTGCCCCAAATCACTAACCGTTGACAAAGTTCAATCCCGACAGTTGGATTCGCCATGAAAAGAATCAAAGTAGGAAGTGTAACGCTGAAATGGTATGTCAAGTGTAGTTCTGACACGCGAGACAGAAACGGGCGCTAACTAGTACAGCTGGGATCTAGGTGGCCAGCCACGATTCAGGTCCATGTGGGAGAGATACTGTAAAGGAGTCAGTGCGATTATGTAAGTGAGGCATGGCCCATTAAAAGAGCGCACGATGTTCGCGGAGCAAGGTAAGTAGGCGAATCTGACCACTAACTTTAATCTTCATAGATTTGTTTTAGACGCAGCAGATGAGTCGACTATAGAAGCTGCCCAGAGAGAATTGCATAATCTTGTATCCAGGGAGTCGCTGGAGGGAATCCCTTTACTCATATTGGGGAACAAGAATGACCTCGCAGAGGCATTGACAGTTGATCAGGTAATAGACAAGTTGGATCTGAAATCTATTAAAGACCGACAGGTGTCATGCTATTCGATATCTGTGAAGGAGGCTAATAATCTCAATTCAGTTCTTAGCTGGCTTATATCTAAGTCGAAATAGAGATTATATTGATTGCTTTCTTCTCTATAATTTATTTTATGAGTGACGAAAAATAATAAACATCTGGTTTTTATCATTCTGCCTCCGGTGGAATCCTTGGCAATGCTTGAATGCTATGAGCTCTCCGCTAAGTGGAGTGACCAGTCTGGGCGGAGCCCAGCCGCCGGAGGCGAATCAAGGCCAACAATGATGTAACGGCCTGTCAAAGGCGTGAATGCAGAGGTCGCCTACCACGACGAAGCTCGGAAAATTGATGTTCAAAACGCGTCTTGACAAACTGTTCTCTTTGCGCAGCAGTGAAGGATCTGCGAGCATACAGTTGCCGGTTGATGGCAGCTCCGCGCTGGTATCTTCGCCATATGAATGCTCTCATAGATTCGAACGTCTCAACAGGCTGTTCAAAGGGTACCAGGTGCCCAGTTTTCGGAATGTCAACGAAGGTAGGGTATCGAAGCGCTCCTCGGAATGCATTAGATCCATCCGAGTACCCATCGGTGGGGAAAACGTGCAACACTTCACAGTCAAGCGATCCTACTACTTTCAGACTATCTCGATAAAGAACCTGTCCGGATATATAAATGGCTATCTGTTCCCACTGAGGGGTCTTCATTCGATACGTTCCATCATTCTGCTTAACAGCAGATGAATCAATGTAGTCCTTCTGGCAGCGAGGATGGAAATCGGCTGACAGTCCTCCTTTGGTCATATAATTATAATAGTCCTCATAGTCTTGGAACGTATCACGTGCCTTGGTTCTGAGAAGTTTACCAAACTTTCCGCCTAGAGCCTTTGCCGATTCGCTGGAAACAACGTCACTACTGTATCCCTGTGGATCAATAACCACGATAGAGTCAAATAACCCTGGCTCGTAAAATCCCGCATATAGACACTGAGTGCCGCCCATAGAATGCCCAATAAGAATAGTTGTACCATTCAGCCCGGCATCTCGAACAACATGCGGAATGTCTCTAGCACAATCTTCCCAAGTATTTTCAAAACTCAGATTGCCTGAATTCGCAATAAACGAATCTCCGTGACATACAGCGTCAATCGCAATTGCCTTCGTGAGTTTAGGGCCAATGTCACTATCATTAAAGAAGAGTTCAATTATATAATTCCAAAGCTCTTTGCACATTTGAGCGCCATGGCAGAATACGAGATTGAGCGCCTCTTCAGGCTTCCTAGCACCAGATGGGTTGCTCAATGTGAACACATTGTAGGCTAATTTTAGCCGGATATCAGGATGAATAATAGCATTGGGATGGTCTCTTGGATGATGGGCCTCTGTGTATCTTAAAGTTTTTCTAATTCCATTTCCTATAGTAAGCCTAAGAATGGGGTCTGTCATAACTACTGACTGCAAGCCTACTGTCTATCTATAGAAGACAATACGGCAAAGAACTCCTGAATCTACTGGTTGTTTAGGATGAAGTTTATGATGAGATTTACGAAGAAACTCTTGATAGATAAACCCATGTGGGGTATTGTTAGTTGGGCAAGGGGTAGAGTGGCATCATCGGCGTCGGCTAAATCATTGACCGAGAAACCGACCCTGCTTCCGGGCAATGGTACCTGATCTCGGCAAAGACAGTTAAGCACATATAGACAGCCTGCTCTGAAAGTTCGCGAAGCTCGCGGTGTGAGCACAACGGGCCTGGGCACAGCCGACCCGGGAGAAGACCTTTTAATTGTTACAGACAAGAATGAATAAATAATTTTGCTAGCCCCCTCTACTTCTGGTGTCAGGGCTCTGTCCAGACGCGTAGCTCCGCTTCACAGAGGGTAGAGGCCGGGGCAATGTCATGTAGACCGGTCTAGTATGGGTGTGAGCCCAGCTAAGTGTCTGTGTGGGGCGCAGCCGCCGAATGCACAGGCAGAGAGACATCTTCTTTTTCGACTACTCCATCATCCCATAGAACGATTCTATCCAGCTCCTGCAAATATTGCGTAGGTTCTAAGGAATTGCTTAAGGAGAAGAGACCGTTGATGTCTGGGAATTGCGGAAATGAAAATGAAAGGTTTCCTTCGTCTTCGAATGCCGCTGACCGAACGTTGATAGTTGTGCGCGTGTATCGAGCATTTTCAAGACGATCCATAAACTGTTTGGCCAAATCATCTTGTGACGATTGATCCGACGACCATCTTTTTGACCCCTCTTTAAGAGCTGTTATTAAATTGTCGAATTCGCCTTTGAGGGGAACGTGGAAGAATTCGGAATGTGCTAAGAGCGTTCTTGCAGCAATGAATATACAAAAACAAAACTGAGGAGGAAGAATGTCTTTCGTGTAATAGAGGAACTTTGTAGCGATAGTGGATACTTCCGAGGAAGCAGTTAAACAGGTATCCGAGGCGATTGAACTGAGGATCTGAATACGCTCATCGGGCGTAGCATATGCGATATTTTGATGAAGCAGAATTACACTTGCGTTGTGAGTAATATGAGCCAGGGTAAGATTCTGGTCCATCCACCCATTTGCATGGACTCGAGATACTTGCCATTTTTCAGGCAACGAAGCTTTCCATCTGACTAGCATGCTGTCAAGCTCTTGGAACACATTAAACCATCGTGTAAATCCATCATCGCTGGCAGAAAAATCAACAGATTCACGTCGTAGGAAATTAACAATTCGATCAAGAAATTCAGTGGCTTCGATTAGGTAAGCATAGCCACCCAGTGCACTCATATCATCTACTGGATTGATTGAGTTTTGAGAAATATTGAAATATGGAGTTTTTTTGCCATCATGTCCATCTCTCCAGAGACTTCCTTCTGCAGGCAACCTCCTTTTGACGTCGGAACCAGTAAGGCTTGTATTCCACCCCGTGGAAGCAGAGCAGAACCTATCCATTAGAAAGATACTCCAAAAGATCCTTCTTCTAGTCTCACTTTCTGTCCAATTCACAGGTGCGGTTAAGAACCCAACTCGGTTTAGTAGCTTGTTCGTGGCTCTGTCTTCTTCTTCAACTGACAGACCCAGCTGTTCAACAACCCGCGTAGCACTTGCAACAACCGACCAACTACGAGGACCCTGTCCACTACCCAATGTATCAAAGGCTAGAATAACGCTTGCCTGTAGTGTCTCTACAGAGAATCTATCAATACATGTCAATAAAACAGAGTCTCTGCAACGCTTATAGTAGAATGACTTCAACTCGGGTTCGAGTTTAGAGAACCGCACAGTGGTAGCAGTGATCGCCTGCAAGATCACCGCCGCTGGCTTTTCGTCAGATTCCATTGCATCCCAGAAACTCGGTTCGTGCAATATTGGTATCCAAGGGTGGATGATTTCAAAATATACCCTGCAAATTGACTTCAAAACATCAGCAGCAGGAATGATCGAGGCACCAGAATGACTGACTGTATAACTAACGGTACTCATACGCCTCTTTTTATTAGTAGTGCCATTATTTTTAGCATCACTGTTACCATTATTACTGAACGCTTCTCCGTCGTTTATTAGTTGAGCCTTTAATTCCTCCATAGAGTCGCTTAATATAACATTATCTATAGAGTTATTAGTCAAATATCGCGATATTAACAAAGACTGACCCAAAACAATGGACTCCAACTTCTGCATTCGGTTATTAAGCTCTTCTATATATCCATTCTTGGGGCCTCTCCTCTTTGCGTCTTCGAAAACACACAACGCGCCCGTCGCACTACAACCATCACATGGCTCGGTCCTCGAACACTTTCTCTTCTTCTGTCGGCAAGTATTGCAAGCTGTCGAATAAACTACATTATCCGGACTATTTACCGACATTGTCATCTTTTAGTGTTCAAGTCTGTGTTGCCTGCCTGCTTCACGAACTTTTTGTGGGGAACGTCCGCGATGGCGGCACTCTTCCGTTAATAGTGGGCCCACAGCGACGACCCCCACGAAGGACACGATTCGGCAGCCTCCGGCGGCCGGGCTGTCCCCGGATCCGTTGTGCTCGCGGAGCGAGCTACTTGGTGCTGGTTGTGCGCACAATTCTTAGCCCTCCGCGAAGCGGAGCTACGGGTCTGGGCGGAACCCAGACGCCGAAGGCATAGAGCGGGCCAGAGCGTTATTCAGCTTCTACTAACAGTATATATCAATTAACTAAATCCATGTCTAATAATCTGTTACCAATTTCTAGAAAGTAATAGTCAGCATAGACTAGTCCACTGTCGAAATTTCTAGTATATGAATCCTCGTTGTTATTAACGGTAGAATGATCCAGGATTACGGCACTGGTCGGACTCGTCGTAGCATGTGACATGGTGAAGTTTAGAATTGTATCAACTTTCGACAGATATTTCGAGTCATTTCGAAGCTGACATAGTAAGAGGAGGCCGGAACATGCAATCATGGCGGCAGAAATATCAAGAACACAGGGCCTAGGGGCATCAAAGTCCCAGTAAACAATACCATTTTCGACTCGAGAAAGGAAATAGCCAGCTACTTTCTCTGCAACCTCGAGATATTTAGGATTCTTTGTATACTTGTATACACTGGCAAATCCATATAGAGCCCAAGCTTGACCCCGGCTCCAGCAACTTTCATCTCTATATCCTTGATTTGTTAGCCCGATTTTTCTCGAGCCTGTCTTGGGATCGAATACAACCAAATGGTATGACGAATAATCAGCTCTCAATTGGTGTTTAATAGTTGTTTCGGCATGTTTAGTGGCATGATTGGCGTAAACGGGATCTCCAGAAATCATTGACGCTACGTACAAGAGATCTAGATTCATCATATTATCAATGATAACCAAAAAATCGGTGTCTGGATCGTCATAATGATATCGCTTCGATGTAGCAGTCTCCCATGAGCGGAATGCTTGAACCTTGTCGTTCCACCTCGACATCAATGATTTGGCGGCTTGAACGATAATGGCACCTGATTTGCTAGTACCATTCAATTGATAGTCTCGCCAAAATGCTGGCATGATTAGAAATCCAATATCGTGTGTACTCGTATTAAACTGATGAGGCTCCAGCCGGGTTTTCCAATCTTCAGCTAGCCTGTTCAGCTCCTCATTGTCTATACCAGTCAATTTGTTCTTAGTGGCTCGTTCTTTGATTGCCCATAGACTTCCTGGGAAGAATCCTGACGTCCACCACTCAAAAGGCTCATAAACATATTCTTCACTATTTCCAGTCGGAGTACAATGAGGGAATCCATTCTCAATGGTTGGTTTTAATTTGGCAACTTTAAGGACCTTCTTGATGTGAGATACATCAAGAACATCTCTATATAAGGATAACGAGCTGGAGTAAGTCATTTCAGCAGCAATATCAGGTAACGGGTCGTCCACTACCAAGATGATTGCTTTCGAACCTATATATATATATAACTGTAGCCCTTGAGCCGGAGAAACAGATCTCTCTACTGCTTGGAGAAATACGCGGACCGCTCCGCTTGTCTCTGTGACCTGCATATGCGGGGTCTCGGGCCGTTGGCTTGGGCCTCCGTCCTTGACTTTTCTTCCTCTGGAAACTGCGCTTCGACCGTATCGTTTGCTCTTTTCATGCTGAGAGTATAGCTAATGTATTGAATGTAGATGCTGCCTTCGGCGGCTGAGCCCAGACCTGTTGTCCTCCGCTAAGCGGAGGGTGGGTACCTGGCGATGCAGGGTCCGGTGCCGAAGATGAGATACCTCACACAAGAAACAGCACTGGCAGATATCCCCATATCTCAGACAAGCAATGTGTGGCCACGAATTATAAGTGGTCGGTATCGTTGCACCTTTGTATTGTAGGCCTAGTATTCACAATTGTGTCAGCAGGAGGATCTGCCTATGAGATCTCGCTTAATTAAGCAGAAGACAATAGGATAGGCAATGATAAGTCACCGGGTGTAAAGTTCAGGATCTGGATGGAAACTGGCACAGTACTCTCTATCCCTCAGGATAACGGATCTGAGCGGAGCCACCGGAGGTGAAGTTGGGGCGACCGACAAAAATCATGTAATATCAATTAATAAACTAACTAACAACAATAACTACCAATATACCTCAGACAGACTCTACATGTTCGACGACTTCCATTTTCTCGTCATTTAAACCTGCAGAATTAGCAATGGCCCGCCTTGCCCCTACTTCTCCAAATACTTCAGCAATATCTTCGAGATCCTTGCCGGCTGTCTCAGGGAAGTAGAAGTAGACAACAGTGGCTTGTACAGCCAACCAAACAACGTAGACAATATAATAATAGTATGAGATTGACGCCATGGCAATCGGATTAACATAATTGTTAAAAAGACCGACGATATTCCCACATAACTGATACATCATAGAGCCTGTTGCCCGCATTGTATATGGACATACTTCCATGATATAAGCAATCGCCACGGGAGCAGCTATATGGTATGCGATCTGGTAGACGAAAATCATACCAACAACGCCCCTAGCCAAAGAGTGATCGGTGAAATCTCTCTGCTTGTTGACAGCAGAAAGGATAGTAAACACAATGTAGACACAGCACATACAACTATATCCGGTCAAAAACAATCTCCGTCGTCTGTAAGCACCTACCAATATGGCAGATAGAACATCGGCAACAAGTGATATGGTGGTCATTCCAATGTTAATTTTCAGTTGAGTCAACGAGTTGGTGATACCAATAGAATTAAGAATGATGGTCAAATAGTATGAGATAATTGCATTACCCGACAACTGCTGGAAGCATGGTACAGCGATACAGATGCAGAGACGATGTCGCATAGCCTTTGTCTTGAACCATTTTAGATAATTCTGGAGCGAAAGAGTATCGGATTTCTCTGCTTCCAGAGAAGCAGCGATCTCAGCCATTTGATATGTCACTATAGGGTGCTCACTGTCTCCCGCAGCATGATACTTGGTAAAGAACGCTCTTGCTTCTTGTTCTCTGCCCTTATTAAGAAGCCAACGAGGAGATTCGGGACCGAAAAACGCCAAAGCAATTTGAAGTAACGGAAAGAATCCCTGGAGTAAAGATGGAATTCTCCAACTCCAGTTGCTACTACTAAGAGAAGATCGATAAGGTCCCCAAGTAACGAGAGCAGCTATAAACGAGCCAAGGGGCCAACTTGCTAATAAAAAGGCTGATACAGTTGGACGTTGTGTGGGGTAAGCACATTCCGCCAATAATGGACCAGCAGCAGTAGAGGCCCAGCATCCACCAATACCCAAGAGAACTCTTGCTCCAATAAACATAGAAAAGTTCTGAGCAGCACCTTGTAAGATAGCACCAATAACAATAATACAACATGCAAGAACAATAGTTAAACGACGTCCAAGATAATCAGTCAAGACGCTTGCAAATGGAATCGATACTAGTGTTCCAATGGCGGTGCCATTGCTCATCGTGCCTAAACGACCACCTGTAGGATGATTGAAAAACTCCTGCCATGGCACCAAACTTTGAAGACCATTCATCATACTACCATCAAACCCAGAAACAATTTGAGCCAGAATGGCTCCTATCAAGAGAATGTTTAGTTTTAATAAATGAGGATAGAATATCCACAATCGTTTAAGTTTGGGTGTCACATCAAGAAGAGTCTTTTCCTCTTGAACAAGTTCAAGGACTTCTTTTGTATCACTCATTTTATGTTAAGTAGTTGGGTGATAGTTTACCAAAACTTTGGTCATCATGTTTTCTTAAATAGTAATAATAACAACGATGGGTTATGAAACTGTCTGTTTCCCCACAGATGTAAGTAGATCAACATCAACACATGGACCTGCGGATACCTCCGCAAGATACTCCGGAATCAAGAACCCCTCCTTATCGCCAGTTATGCACGATAGGCGGCCGTCGGGTGCCGTCAGCCTCCAACCAAAATACTAGCCAAGCTACCAATTTAGTCGGTAGGCTATTTGCACACTAGTTAGCTAGAAATCTGGCTTATGGATATTATATTTCTTGTCTCTGTAGATCTACAGACAATTAACGTTACTTTGCAGCAGCAGGTGGAGATTTCCCCACGTAAAAGTACTGTTTTGGTCCGAGAGATTGTGCGAACATGGGGGTTTCATGAGAGACGATCTGGGGAAGGAACCTGGGGAAAAGGTGGAGAACCTGAAGAAGTAGTCGGAGTACCATCCACTGAGTTGAGAGCTCCTCTCATTACCGCACCGTTCGTGCTTGGCTGGGTGAGGGAGGTGCTCTGCCTCCAGCGGCTGGGCTCCACCCAGACCCGCTTCGCGGAGTGCTAGGATCGTGGAGAGAGGTTAAGAACCAAAAAGCTGCCGGTTCGCCAGTTTTCGATATCCAGAGCATTCATATCAGAGTGGAAATGAAGATGTTTCTGTATGAACTTGAACTTGAACTTTCACCGGCGTTGGTTAATTGTGAGTTGCAATTGGCAACAGTAGAAACCACGCATTACTATAATCGACAGATGTTTTGCAAGTGACCAGAGCAGCGTCATATCCATAACCAAGCGAAGCGAGCTATGGGTCTGGGCAGAGCCTGCCGCCAGAGGCAGACCAGAGGTGACTTTCACCGTTATCTTAAGCCACAGCCGTGCATATAGATCGATCCAACGGTCAACCTAAAATAAAATTATTTAGCGACGGCGCCGTCCTTCATATTATCTTCCCACTGCAAAAATGATGTTCTTTTTACCATTAATAGTAATAGGGCTGCCACCATTTATTTGGTCAGTTATCACTAGAACCATTCCATACGGCGCTCCTTACGACCTGACCAACAAAAACGTCACCTTTTTGATCTCTCATCCTGATGATGAAGTGATGTTCTTTGGCCCCTCTTTGGCCCTGTTGACAATTCCTGAGTTCAATAATACTGTGTCCGTGGTGTCGTTATCGTCAGGAAATTCCCAGGGGTTGGGTAATACGAGAAAAATCGAATTGGCTAGAAGTGCTTGGTATTTCCGTATCCCCACTTCTCGGCTTTACGTTGTTGATGATGAGAATAACTTCCCCGATTCTATGGACGTTAATTGGGACCCGAAACTAATTTCAGATATTTTGGCTGATATCCCAGGAATTGCCAGTGCAGATGCCATCGTAACTTTTGATGATGAAGGCGTTTCGGGCCATCCTAACCATGTAGCTGCTGGTAAAGGAGCGTCATTATATGTTCAGGAGCACAGCGAGGTTGGATTATGGAAATTGAAAACTGTTCCCATTTATCGTAAATATCTCATGTTTTTTGATGCCTTTATCAGTTATTACATCGAGCCTTGGATTATATCTGCGCACAACCATCTCTATAACAGCGAAATCTTGGCAGAGTACGAAGTTGTAAAATCGTTCATTCCTGTTCCTGCCCCACAGCCTACAAAGGCGGTTATTATCTCGCGTCAATACCAATTCACCCAGGCCAAGTCTGCCATGGTTAAAGCACATGAATCGCAAATGCGATGGTATAGACATGGATGGGTTATTTTCTCGAGATATATGATTGTCAATGACTTAATTAAGGAAAACTGAGTGTAGATGTAGACTAATGAGAGTATATATATTATAAATACATGAAGTACCTCGTAGTCCTAGAAGGGATTTAAACGGATCGAGACTTAAACTACAATGCTTTATTCATAAAATCATACTTGAAATATAATATAACTTGTTTCTATTTACACAGTATCCAACCTTCTTGGATGTTGTTTATTGACTTCTTCATCGAAGGAATTCATATCATGTTCAATTCTTTCATTATCGTGTTCTTCGTCGGCGTCTCTGGCATGCACAAATTCAGACATGTCATGCTTACTAACACTTCGCTCCGCGAGCAATCTTTGGATCATGGAAGAAGTGCTAATATACTTTAGAACGTCCTCGCGAACTTGATCAAACTCTCCCAACTGTGGAGCCCATTCATTGACCAGGTTAATAGCCTCCTCAATATAACCAGTTCTGCTGTATCCTTTTGCTGCTCTCTTAAGGTACAAACTGGCAATTTCTACTCGATGCGGGTTTCCAGAATTTAAGATATCTGGTATATCTGCTACAAGCGAGTGGAAGTCTTCTTTGGACGCAAAATATCTACCTCGAAGCCGATACATCAAATCATTTGGGCGAATTCCATACTGTTCAGTCATAGTACTCCATATTGTTTCAAATGTATCGGGATCTGTAAATGCTCCCTTTATTGGCCCCTGGGTGATGAAGCACCAGGTAAGGATTTTCGACCATAAATGAATACATTCTTTTGAGTCATTGTTCTTGATATCAATCTTATAAGCTTTCTGTAGTGTGATCATTAGCTTCAATGCTTCTGCTACTTTACCATTCATACAAAAGCCATCAATAATAGCAGTTAAAGTCGTCAGACCGGGATGTAATGGAGAATCATTGCGAGGCCTCAGCTTTTTTCTCCGCTTTAGCCGTGATCGCTTTAACAAATGCGGATCAATGCTAACATGCCAAATTGACCAGATGACAGATTGAGCATCTGCCAGGTCGCCTTTCTGACATAAATATAATAACACAAGCTCATAAGTACGTCTATTGGGATAAATTTTCCCTTCCAGCATTTGAGCTAATAGTAAAACTGCGTCATTCACAGCCAATGGAGTCTCATCGGGTCCGAACAGTCTCAAATTTTTACGCTTGACCTTCATTCCTGCCCATTGTTTCCAAAACCTTGGATATGCATTGCAGGTAGCCATGATATATTTGTTCCATAGCTCAGTATTCTGTAACGAAGGATGCAGTTTTTTCTGCACTTGCTCATGCCAAATTTCTTCCACACTGTCATAATCATGAGCTTTGAACGCACAGTCAATTAAGAATGAATAATCGTCAGAAGTTAGACTATAACCAGACTCGTCCATATCAAGTGCAATCTCCTTTACTGAAGGCCAATAGCGACCAGCCTGAAAACCACTCACTGGAATGAGCGCTAGAAACTGACTGCATTGACTAGCAGTGAGATGCCTTAAACAACCAACAGAGCTCTCCCCCTCTTCTTCTTTTAATTTTTTGAAAGTATGTAAAGCAGAATTCAAGTCCTTGGAAGCTATGAACTGTCCCAATCTCTCAACGTTTGGCGAGTGAGATGACGTTGGAATTCTGGGTAATCCTAATCTTGTTTCATTACTGCGGTTTATGCCTCCTCCTCTTCTATTGAACAAAAGCTCGTCTGATATTCCAAATTTCTTATCTGTCTCAGGAAACATACAAACATCAAGTAACCCGATCGTCAGCCCTTCTAAATCCAATGGTTCCCTATAGGACTCGCTCTTTATAGGCTCATTCTTGGCCGCGGTAGCTGAAGTATGCATATATCTGTGCTGCTGTAGCGAGAGCCTTCTATATCTAGCTTCTGGACTGCTTCGACAACCGTTACTCTTGTCATATTGCGACAACCTCTGATAGACGCTTTGCCAGACACTCTGCGAGATATAGTAGACTCTCCTGGAGTGTGCTGAAGTGGCCGTCCTGACTCCTCCTGCGCTACACCTCGTTATCATTTCTCTAACCTTAATTATCCCCCTAAAAATGCAAACCCATACACAAGAATCACACCGCTCCCGACCTCCAATCTTCAAAGACGACAAGAGACTGAAAGATCATTCATGCCCGGACCTGAAATTTTCAGACATGATAATTAATTTGTATGGGTAAGGGTTGTACGGCTACATAATAAGATCTGGCAATTGATCTGGGCTCCTCATTGCGGTCCCAAGCAACGAGCGAAGTAAGCTACGGGTCTCGGCGGAGGGCAGCCGCTGGAAGCAGACAAAGTAGAAAAATTTAATTTTGAATAATGTATTTTAATTATTTATTCTATCAATATTTTTATTTTTCAACAAAAGTCCAACTCTATAATTATGAACCGAGAAACCTTTCAATAAAACTAAAAACAAATAAAAATCAGGATATGCTTTGTTGTCATTAAGTTTACAATTCATCATCAGATGAAACATAAGCATCACCGAGCTCCTTCTTCTTCTTCATTCTCTCCTTCTTCTTCTTTCTTAATTCAGCAGCAGATAACTTCTTAGCCTTCTTCTTGGCTTCAATCTTGTTACCAAAGGCATCGAACTTGTCTTCTTCATCATCCTTTTGATCGAGACGAGGACCGGAACCTTGGCCTGCAACCCAATTGTGACCGGAAGGAGTCATTCTACCGTCAAGAACGGCCCACACCTCCTCAGTTAAGTTCTTGGTGAATTCAGCAGAGTGGGTAATGATAACAATACCACCAGCAAACTCCTTAAGAGCCTTGGACAAAGCACCAAGAGAATCTCTATCAAGATAATTGGTAGGTTCGTCAAGAACAATCAAATGGGGACGTTGCCAAGTACAAGCAGCCAAGACAAGCTTAACCTTTTGACCACCGGAAAGACCACGGATACGAGAGTGAGAAACAAGTTCGGCTTCAAGACCCAACATGGCACAGTGACTTTCAATCTCCTTACGGGTAAGAGGACGGAATTGACCAGAAGCAAGAGCCTCCTTCATATCAACTTCAGCAACAAGCTTGGAATGGGTTTCAATAAGCTCGGAACGAGGGATCCAGGCATTATCAACAGATCCCATAGGAATCCATCTTTCATTCTTCATGCCAATGTTCTCACCAAGGTAGAAAGAACATTCATATTCATAAGAGTTCTTGAACTTTCTTCTGGCAAGGACTTCATGAACACGTCTGGGAGTACCATCAATCTTGTAAATCTTGTTCATGGATTCCTCATCAGACTCATTAATTTGTCTGTTGGCACGATCCATGGTTTCTCTGTCTTCACCAGTCTGGAAACGCCATTGAATATACTCAGAAGGAGTCTTGTCAAGGTGGTTATCAATGTGGGCAAAAGCGTGTTGTTTAATATAGGCAATACGACAATTCTCGTGAACATAGACATCACCACTGGTGGGGAGAAGTTCACCAGTCAAGACATTGATAAGAGTCGATTTACCAGCACCATTTGGACCAATGACAGCAATACGAGAGGAAAGAGAACATTGGAAGTTAATATCTCTAATTTGGGGCTTGGAAGTACCAGGGTATTGGAAAGTCATATTAGAAACCTTGACAATAGCCTTTTGCTTAGTCTTGACACCTTCAAGGAAACCAGGTTCAGGGAATCTGAATTCAAGGTCCGAAGCACCGAGCTCATAGTAAGACTTGGCGGCAGGGACCTTCTTGACGAATTCAGAAAGATTACCCTTGTACTTTCTAAGCTTGTATCTTTCGTAATGGATAATGTATTGACACACCTTGTCAAGGAAACCAGAGTCGTGAGAAACAATGATAGAAGTGATGTTACAAGTGTTCAAGTAATTGATCAACCAGGCAACGTTAACGGTATCCAAATGATTGGTAGGCTCGTCAAGCAACAGGATATCGGCGTTACGGAGAACGGCAGTAGCCAAAGCAAGCTTCATCTTCCAACCACCAGACAACGAGGTGATGGGCATTTCAGTCATACCATTAACGAAACCAAAATCGATAAGGGTCTTGGCAACGGTTTCTCTGGTACCAATGTTTTCACCAGCAGTGGCAATAACATAGTCGACAACGTTGGTATCAGCGTGAGTACCATCGATATCATGCTCGACATAGACAGTCTTACATTCGTCTTGAGTAGGGAAACCTTCGACTTGGCCATTGGCAATAGCTCTCATAAGAGTGGATTTACCAGCACCGTTAGGACCACAGAGACCATAACGACGGGCACGCTTAAGACGAAGCTGAGTACGGTTAAGCAAGATCTTAGCACCATAAGCAAGCGAGAACTCACAGTTACACAAGTCCTCACCCTCATCATCTTCTTCGTCAAAAGCAGGGCCACCAGGGATATTGGCAACCGACTTCTTACGGAGATCCTCAATGAGTTTACGGGCTTCACCGTCATGGAGGAAGACAACAAGGAAAGGACGCAAAGTCTCAGCCCAGTCACCTTCATTGATAAGACGCTCATCAATAAGATCACCAGCAATGGCAGCAGCGTACTCAACAATAACATCAAATCTCTTGTCAACATTCTTGTCCTTAAGCAGATCCTTGATAATAGCCAAATTAACGCCAGTGTCACCAGCAGTGGAAACCTCGGGGATCTTGTCATCATCACCAATCTCACCAACACGCTTCAAGGTGTTAACAGCACGAAGAGTAACATCACGGGCTTCAGGGTCAGCAATGTTGGTATAGTTGGTCTTCAAGGCAGGATAAAGCTTGGATAAGAAAGGAGCAACGACTTGTGGGTCGTCAACCAATTTACACATGTTATCGGCAATGACAGCAGCCTTACGCTTGATAGCAGTGTCACGTTCAGCCAAACCACGCGACAATAGGGGAACCATAATGGAAAGAGTAGCAGTGGTGACTTCGGAAACGAAAGTGGTGGCACCGAGCAAATGAACAGTCTCGGGAACCTCAGTAGGCTTGGCAATACAGGCAATCAAAGCGGGAATGAAGTTGATGATATCCTTGTTGTCAATAGTTTCAGTAGACTTGGTGATAGTGGCAGTAGCGGCCTTCTTGACTTCAGGCTTGGTATCCCACATAGCCTCAGACAAGACAGGAATCAACTCGGGCATGCGAAGAGCGATTTGATCACGAGCAGAGTCAACGAGAATAGAGAGCGCTTCTAAAGCAGCAACCTTCTCGGTCCATTTGTTGGAATTAGCAATCGAGTTGGTAATATGAGGTAAAAGGGCCTTTACAGCGTGAGGAGTCACATTTTTAGCCAACTCCTTAATAGCGACGGTAGCACCGTCACGGACAGCTACAACCTTGTCACCAGACTTATCCAAAACATCGGTGGCCAAAGAAACAAGCAAAGGCTCAACCGAAGGAGCCAACTCCTTAGAAGCAGAGATGGATGCATAAGCTTCGATACCGTTTTGTCTGGCACGAGCGTCCTTCTTGTTATTGATGGCGCCCTTTAAGTCAGCAAAGAACTTTTCTGGCAAATCGTGCTCCTCAATAGGACCGTTGATGAAAGACGCAACGTCATGAGAAACTGACTTTCTGGCCTCGTCGGAATCAGCAACAACAAGCTTAGCAAACAGCTCGCCGAGAATTTTAATGGATTCTCCCTTTTCTTTAGCAGCGGCCATTTTTTTTTGATTTTTTTGTTTTAATAAATAAATAAAAGAAAAATGGATAGAGAAGAAAGAGAAAAAAAAAAAAAAAAAAAAAAAGTGAAAAGTTAGGATCTGTTTATTACTTATATCCCTAAAAATTTTCTAAACCAGACCTAACTAACAAAAAAAAATTCAAATGCGGCTCTAGAAAATTTTACGTGCCCTAACCCGCCTCAACAGTAAGGGCCGAAAATAAGATTAGCTGGTGCATTATTGGACCGTTCAGGCAGGTGCTTTGGCTGGAAGAGTAGTCGTGGCGGGCGGAAAGGGGTCTCTGCCTCTGGCGGCTGGGCAGCTCTGCCTCTGGCGGCTGGGAGCTGCCCAGACCCGTCGCTCTCGCGAGCAGGTGCTGGTGGTGCCTGGGCTGAATT
Organism: Sugiyamaella pinicola; assembly: GCA_030565085.1. Taxonomy (NCBI): domain Eukaryota; kingdom Fungi; phylum Ascomycota; class Dipodascomycetes; order Dipodascales; family Trichomonascaceae; genus Sugiyamaella; species Sugiyamaella pinicola. Next base: position 9,683 of record JAJMAW010000045.1, on the reverse strand, counting down.
TGAGCTAACCCGACGGCCGGCTATAGCAGCAGGCTGGCAGCTGTCGGCTGGCTCCAGGATGAGATGGCTCGCCGGTTACAGACAGTGAAAACTAAGATCAGCCAAAGGATAACAGCCACCGACCGAGAGCGTACGTCTCGTCTCCTTTAGCTGGAAAAGTCTAATTGGCTGTTATATAAAGCAATCAATCAAATCTGTGTGTTTCATGAAATATTACTGCTGATGCTAATGTTATTAGGTTTGAGTGTATTTTATCAATATATTCTTGACATGAACTAGGAACATGCGAGCCGAACCATATGATTGATGTTTTAATATTGCAGTTTCCTGACTGGCCAGATTGCCAGATTGCCAGATTGAACAGGAGAATCCCACTCCGGCCTGTAGCTCGCTTCGCTCGGTCTTCCACAACATGAATATCAACTTCTGGAGAGAAGCCAGCTGCCGGAGACAGGTCGTGGATAGACTGAGGGCCCAACTAACCTAAGGGTCCAGTCTCAGGGGTCAGTAAGGGCAAGGGTGCAGCAGCCATAATGTAGAAAACACCATACTGGTTGATAGATATATATAGATAGACAATCAGTTAACTGGTCGAGAACGGGTAAAGTCTGCCAAAGCTGTTTAGAGATCATATGAAGCACAATACCATGGTCCATACCGCTTGTAAAGCGAGCAGAACGGATTTGGGCAGAGCCCAGCTGCCGGAGCGAATAGCAGGATATGGTTAGGGTTAAATGGCCAATATATTTTATTTATGAAATCGTCAAGCTTCGTGGAGCTAGCTGAAGTTTGTGGTTTTATAAGCTCTTGACTCTTGTTCCTTGATTCTCTACTAATGTCCTTTATAGAAGATATTTTGATCGTTATATTTAACGATTACCTCACATACCGCAGCAGGCACATTGAAAGTCACAACAGATATGCTGCATAAATATCTATCAACAATAACAAATGTAACTGGATATATAGCTATAAACTTTTGTTGTCAGTTGCCCTACGATGAAGTCCCACTATGAAACTCCGACAATTGTTAAGGGGATGCAATATTTCTTTGACCGCGACTACATCACAGCAGTCGATGTATTGACCCGGGCTATCCAATCGGAAGAAGAAAATGAGGACCTGACTCCGCTTCAGCTGTGTCGCCTTTATGACACGCTTTGCACCGTTGCAGAGATTGCAGAGCTCTATCCAATCGCAATATCTTGTGCTGTTCGTATGACACAACTACATTCTCATTCCCCGGAACCGTATTATCGGTGGGGGATGCTAGTTTACAAATCTGGACAAATACTAAAAGCATCTGAGATATTTGTTGTAGCAAGCAATCACGGCAAATGCTTATATACTGAGATTGAAGCATCTTTTAAACGAACAGATCCGTGTGCAAGACTTCCAATTGAAATTCTGCGAATGGTCTTTTCTTATCTTTCTATAAAAGAATGGTCAATCCTTCAACGAGTCTCCAAGGAATGGCATAACTATCTTCGAAATGATCCCTATCTTTGGGCGACCTCGATAGATTTCTCAGTATTCAATAAGCCAGTATGCAATGAATTCACATTGAAAAAGTGCTTGGATAATGTTTACTTGATAAAGTCATCGCTGTCAAGAACCCCTGTGAACTATATAAACTACCTAAATATTGGGAATTTTGTCGATTCTAAGTCAGCCAAAAAATGCCTACAGATGCTTCAAAAGTACAATTTTGTGTATTTTGGCAAAATAAATGAGATTGTGGTTGATAATATCAGTCGTTCTTTGTATAGAACTACGTATTTGCGTAATTCTCCGTTTTTCTACGATTTGACTCCCACTAAGATCCTAACGATTAAAACCAACAGCGACATATATATTGAACAGATCTTTGAAAATGACCAAACTCGCCTTGAGGAATTGTATCTGACATGTGAGAACCTGAGCACAACCTACAATTTTGAAACTAGATCGCCAAAGACACTGTCATATCCTTTAAAGACTATCTCTGTACGAGCTAACGTACTCAATAAGGCTTTGTTTTATCTTCACTCGGTCTGTCCCGATCTGGAACACTATACTGAATACGTCGAAGGAGGTTCCGACATCTGTAGCATGATTAAGATCTTCAACGGATCTAAAATAACATCACTTGGATGCATCAATGCCAGTAATTCCTCGTTCAGCGATGGGTTTCAAAGGGTTCGATTGACTTCGGGTGACGAACATCCTTTCTTATCTCAGATGATCCCGGAATGGCCCCAACATTTAACGAGTTTATTCCTTCAAGGAGTGTGCTGGCCTGATTTTAGTAGTGTGGGAGGCTCTTTAAATGGCTTACAGACTCTTAATCTATCAGATAGTGAGCTTAACTTGTCTTCCTTCTTTGCTACATTTTATTGTGGGGAGAGCCTCAGAAAGCTTGTTCTGAAGCGGTTTGTTGATACCAATAAGGACTCACCGTATGATATTTGGAAGCGATGCCCCAATATTGAACAGTTGTCACTATTTCAATGTCGTGGTTTCCCTATTAAGGCAATCTCTGAGATCGGTGATTCTTGTACTAAACTCGAAGATGTCGATATCGGATCAAGTGATATAGAAGCCCTAGAAGCAGTGAATTTTGTTAAAAATTCTGTTACAAAACTCGGCTGCAAAGATATGGAACTTACCGGTACAGATATAAAAGCATTATATGATTTAGGGATATCAGTTATATTTGAAGAACTAAATATTTGAAGGTTCTGAGCGGTATAATTTCATTGTTCGAGAAGAGTCTTCTGCGTACAGCAAATTTACCACCAGAAACAATACAATTATCGTAAACTTTATGTCAGTACAAGATTTGTACGGCAATTGTTTCTTTAGTGACTCCCCTCGATCCGTTTTATCTCTATATTGAACGCCTATGGTTATGTAATCAAAAGTACCAGCAACGTATTTTATCTGCGAATACAGAATGATAAATCCCTGCACTGACTGGAGGACTTCTCAAGGATCGCACTGAGAATGCTTACAGGTCATAATTCTGGCAATAGAGTCCAAAGACTCGGCCCATTCGATCCGACTCCGAGTATTGCGCTATTGACGCACGAAAAACAGAAGGCAATTAACTGTGTGCGACTGTAGTGAGCTCAGGGCAAATTTTCAAATGCTTAGAAGCATCCTAATATTGCCCTATGAACGCACATAAACAGAAGTAACTGTGTGCAACTGTAGTGGTAGAACACAGAGCAAATTTTCAATTGCCTAGAGACATCAAAATTTCATGTACTCAACAGAGAGCAAGAGCTAGTATGGCTGAATATATATTGTGCGACTATACATCATCCCCGCTGCCCTAGAATAGGGTTTCGACTTGAATCTCCGAACGCTGACGGGATGCAATATTTCTTTGACCACGACTACTTCTCGGCAGTCGCTATACTGACCAGGGACATCCAATCGAAAGAGAATCGGGGCTCGTCTTCTGTTCAGCTGTATCACCTTTATGACGAGCTTTGTACCGTTGCTGAAATTGCAGAGCTCTATCCAATCGCAATATCTTGTGCTGTTCGTATGACGCAACTACATTCTCATCCCCAGGAGCCGTATTATCGGTGGGGGATGCTAGTTTACAAATCTGGAAAAATATTAAAAGCGTCTGAGATATTTACTGTAGCAAGCAATTACGGCAAATGCTTATATACTGAGATTGAAGCATCTTTTAAACGAACAGATCCGTGTGCAAAACTTCCAATTGAAATTCTGCGAATGGTCTTTTCTTATCTTTCTATAAAAGAATGGTCAGTCCTTCAACGGGTCTCCAAGGAATGGCATAACTATCTTCGAAATGATCCCTACCTTTGGGCGGGATCGATAGATTTTTCAGTATTCAATAAGCCAGTATGCAATGAAGTCACATTGAAAAAGTGCTTGGATAATGTTTTCTTAATAAAGCCATCGCTGTCAAGAACCACAGTAACCTATATAAACTACCTGAGTATCGGGAAGTTTGCCGATTCTGAATCAGCAAGAAGAGTCATTCAGATGTTTCAAAGGTATAGTTTTGTTTATTTTGGCAAAATAAATGAAATCGTGGTTAAAGCCACCCATATTTTCGATTCTTCGATTATTTATAATTTGACTCCCATAAGGAGCCTTACTGTTGAAGTCAACACTAACATTATTATTGAGAATATCTTTAAAAATGGTCAAATTGTCCTTGAAGAGCTACATCTGACATGTCAACAGCTGACTACATCTTACAATTTTGAGACTCGATCACCAAATGGTATAGCATATCCTCTGAAAATTGTGTCCATACATGCTGTTATGAGCAACAAAGCTCGATTTTATCTTAAGTCAGTTTGCCCAAACCTGGAACGTTATACTGAACGTACCAAAGGAACTTCCAACGTTAGTTGTGTTATTAAATCTCTCAGCAAGTCCAAATTAGAGTCACTTAGCTATATCTATGCCGCATCTTCATATCACTCATACGCAGAGTACCAAATGTACAGCGAGCATCCTTCTCTGTCCAATATGATACCTGAATGGCCCGGATTTTTGACAAGCCTTTCTCTTCAAAGAGTTCCGTCGCTAGACTTTAGTAGAATAAAGGGCTCCCTAGATGGTATAAAATCCCTTGATCTATCAGATAGTGAGCTTAACTTATCTTCCTTCTTTGCTACATTTAATTGTGGGAAGACCCTCAGAAAGCTCATTCTGAAGCGGTTTGTTGACACCAATAAGAACTCGCCGTATAATGTTTGGAAGCGATGCCCCAATATTGAACAGTTGTCACTATTTCAATGTCGTGGTTTCCCTATTAAGGCAATCTCTGAGATCGGTGATTCTTGTACTAAACTCAAAGATGTCGATATTGGGTCGAGTGATATAAAAGCCCTAGAAGCAGTGGGCTTTGCTAAAAATTCTGTTACAAGACTCGGCTGTAAAAATATGGAACTAAACGGTATGGCTATAAAAGCATTGTATGCTTTAAGGATATCCGTTACATTTGAGGAATTAAATATATAACCTACTGTTTGTTATACAATTTCCACATTGAGATATATTCCACGATATTTTTTTTCAATTTTATCAATCGCAGAAACATTTAACATTCCTTATTTATATAGAATCGTGAATACAAAAGAAACCAGCTCCACACCAATATACGTCGCATTTATTAAACCTAAACTCGTATCATGCTATTCTTCACCAGAGAATGATGATTCTTTCTTTCTAAGCTATGTCTGTTTTTGTTGATAGATAAATCAATTAACGCCTGCATCTTACATAATTATGATACAAATAAAACAATACAAAGGAAGACGTATTCAGCGTGCCACCAGATAAGGGTTTGTTTATGAATCTACAGATCAGTTTCTTTACTATTAGCCTTTTTCCGTATGCCCAATAAGACTACGATTACTATTACACTTACTTCTCATTTATTGTTTATTAGGATCTCCAGATAAGTGACAATGGCATGTATGTTCACATTTGCCAAATAAGGCAATATATTCCTAATTAGGCATCCAACCCTTATTTGTTACGGCTTATCTTGTACGCCAAATCAGAGCGCTCCCTTTAGCCGCGCAACAGTTGGTTGCATGGTGTAACGGTTATCACATCAGATTCTGACATATGAAGAATATTCTGGGAACCCCGGTTCGACTCCGGGTGCGACCTTTTTTTGCTTTCTCTTGCCAACGTAAATAATAAAGCAATTGTCAAATCAAAGTCGTCTTGCTTGGCTCATATTAGGCAGTGACTTGCGATACCTCTGCGGTGGTAGGGAACCTTTCCACCTCACCTGTGTTGTTAAGTGCTGATAAGAGACTGTTTTCAACTCTAGCATTTATCTTTAGCCTTAGCATCGGATCTCCTAAAACTCGGCATATATGTTTATCTATGGAGTGACTCATTATTAACTATATAAACTGGCCATTCGGAACAGATCAAAAAGTATCAAAGACGCAAAACAATCACAAATGATTAGAGGAAGCTGTTTATGTCGAAAAATCCAGTACGAGTATGAAGGCGAATTGACTGAAACTGTCATGTGTCACTGTAGCCAATGCAAACATGCCAATGGTTCCGTATTAGCAGTAAATGCCCCGGTTGAAACTGCAAAGTTACGCATTTCCGGAAGTTTAAAGTCATACAGTTCTTCTCCTGGTAAACAGCGATTCTTTTGCGGGGATTGTGGAAGTCCTATACTAAGTCGACGAGATGATGCGCCGGAGATGTCAAGATTGAGGTTAGGCACTGTGAATGAAGGCGAAATGCCGGCACCCCAGTATGAAATTTATTGTGATTACAAGTCTAAATGGGTTCTCGAAGCAACAAACAAGCGTGTATGTTATACAGGTTTGAAAGGTGGCCCAGTATGTGACGACTTAGTGGTACCTTTGTCAAATTAATAAAAACGATAAAAATAATATAATATATATACGTAAATATGATAGTAGGAATAGTAATACATCACTTATGTGACAAGAGACGGCGGGATTGTTGTTGGTGGTGGTTGTTTGCCTGCTCGTTTACGTCTCTCTATTAATGTGGCTCCTTCAAGATGAAGTTCAAACAAGCCCCCAGTAGCAAATGGAGTATGTTGGTTATTATGATGATGGTGATGGTGATGCTGTTGGTGGTTCTGCTGTTTCCGTGAAGATCTAGGAACGGAATACGGAGCTTGTTTAGAAGAGGAATTCTTGGTTGTTGAGACCGGGACGGCTTTACCTACCGACACACGTTCAAACCGCTGCTCGACCCCTTCTAAGGAATCAACATTATTTGAAGAATCACCAGTATCCATACTGTAGTCGTTATTTGATGATGCCTGTTGTTGTTGTTGTTGTTGTTGTTCTCCCTCCTCTTCTTCTTCTTCCTCTGCAAGAGAATTATCATTCTGAAATTTATTCCACCTTGTGTGTCGAGCATTTTCTTCTTCCATGCGATGCACAGCGTTGGAAACGTCAAATACCTCTTTAAGTGTAACAACAACAGGCGTCGGGAACTCCTTTGTCGACGCAGAAACAGCTTGAGATCGTTCTGGGATGGCATTGATAGTAGCAGTGCCCGTAGTAGCAGTGCCTATAGAAGCAGGGGATGGAATACCAGTAGATAGTGATGATTCCATTCCAGACATTCTCGAACTCATTGTCTTGCGAGCAGCTGCACCCGTGACCCAAGGATGTTCCAAGAATTGATCAATGGTATACCTTGAATCAGGATCCACAGTCAACAAATGGCTCACCAGATCCTTTGCAGCAGGACTGATTTCATCCCACCATGGACTTAGAAACGTATATTGACCCTTTGCCACTTTTTCAGTCAGTACTTCAATGCTTTCATCATAAAACGGAGGAAATCCACATAATATTGTATATAGAACACAGCCCAATGCCCACATATCAACGCTTTTCGAATACCGTTCGTCCTTGACAATTTCCGGAGCAGTATAGCCAACCGTACCACAAGGTGTCATAGTTTTAGAGTCCCAAATGATTTTTGATAAACCGAAATCTGCGAGTTTGATAACCCCGATTCCACCCGAGCCCACACCAGGTATAAATTCGCCTTCGTCTTCTTTGGATTCGTCCTCGCCCTTGCGGACGTTTTTCACTCTTGAAGGGACGAATTCGGTAGGATAAAACAGAAGATTCTCTGGCTTGATATCACGATGTACAACGCCAGCTTCCTCGTGTAAATAACGAACTGCTTCTGCAACCTGAACAATAACATGGCGAGACAGATCTTCAGAAAAATACGTCAGTCTGACAATCTGATGAAACAACTCGCCACCTGGAATCAATTCCAATACAATGAAATAATGGTCAGCTGTCTCTTTAAAATCTATCAATTCAACAATATTCTTATGTCGCAGTTGTCGCATAATGGCAACTTCTTTAAGAATTGTCGAGTGCTAAACCGCCATGTTAGTTTTTTCACTCATCCACATCATCATCCTACTCATCCCGTCTGATCTCACCTGAGTAGAAACATCTGCCATTTTCGCAGCGGGTCCCAAATGGCGGTTTTTCTAAAACAGTATGAGCGACATGAACGTAAAACAAAAGGGGTTGTTGTCGGAGCAGGGGTTCTGCCTCCGGCGGCTGGGCTCTGCCCAGACCCGTTGCTCGCTGCGCTCGGCCGGGAAGAACCATACGATCCTAGCAACGAGCGCAGCGAGCAACGGGTCTGGGCAGAGCGCAGCCAGCCGGAGTAGAACCCCCCCTCTCCCACTGCATGAAACACATACCTGCGTAGGGCTCAATTCCTGCTTATGAATGACCTTGACTGCGACATATCGGTCGTTGGTGCGATCGTATGCTTTGTACACGACGGAAAACGCTCCGTCGCCCATCTTTTCTATTAGATCGAACCGTTCCAGTCCGGGGTATCGATGGATTTTCGATCGCTCTTCGTTCTCTTCTGCAATGATCTGTTTGACTGCATCATTATACGCTTCTTTGCGATGGTGGTTCTGCTGTTGCTGGCTGTGCACTGGGGCAATCTGTTGTACAAGACTGGGCTCTGACACTGACCCACGACCATCCAAGTGCCGTGTCAAGTTCGTGCCCACACTGTCCGGTTCGAAAAGCCCATGGCCCTCATTATTCAGCAATGGCTGGTTGCCAACAGAGCCATCAGGACTGGCGTAGGCAGCCGCCTGTTTCCCGTGTCGGATGAAATTCTTTAAATTCTGTCTTCTGTTAGTGTCTGCTCGTGGCTCTGCCCAGACCTGTTGCTGGCTTCGCTCGGGCTAGGATCGCGTGGTTCGGGGAGTCTGCCTCCGGCGGCTGGGCTCTGCCCAGACCCGTTGCTCGCTTCGCTCGTTGAGAGGATCGTATAGTGCGCCGGTCCACGATCCTCGCAACGAGCGAAGCGAGCAACGGGTCTGGGCGGAGCCCAGCCGCCGGAGGCAGAGTCCCAACCACTACTTACTTCAAAGACCGCCATGTTGAAGCGAGCGGTCTATGCAGGCACGATGTGGTGGTGGTGATGGTGAAGTAAGGAAGAGGCCACTTAATAATCAACTGAAACGTGCCAAGAAGTTGAGGCTCGGGTCGGCTGATGGCAGGAATGGAGAGAGAAGGAAGGAGGACCGCGATGGGATGCCAGGTGCGGTGTGGTAAGTTGCGAGGTTCGAGATTCGTCGCTGGTGGTTGATGGTTCGTGGTCTGTTGATGACGATGTTCGACTTGTCAGTGTATATGGCTGAGCAGAGCAGGCCAGAAAGCAAGGATTGACGACAAGACAAGAGACAACAAGGCCTGTGATGTGGTTGTGGATGTGTTTGTCGAACAGAGAAGATTTCAATTCTGTTCAATGCAACAAATTTGGTAGAATGTTTTTGGCGTGATAGAAAAATATTTAGTGCGGTAGTGCAGGATTAAATGGTAGCGACTTTTTTGGCTGCAATGTACAATGTGTAGTAGTAGTAGTAGGCCAAAGGATAGGCGACTACGACTTTAACAATGTCGTCTGTCAGTTGTTGTGGTGCTAATAAGCAAGGCAGACAGTAAAGGCAAGCAAAACAAAAAAACACCTGACGAAGAGCAGCACTGTGTGTTGTTTGATGAGCGAACCGGTACGGCGACGAGGTAAGGTGAGCGCTGCTGCTAAGACCGGTTGAATCTATCGGGAGGTTACGAGGCAGCAGTAGTAGTAGTAGTAGTAGTAGTAGTAGTAGTAGTAGTAGTAGTAGTAGTAGT
>JAJMAW010000044.1:0-109366 GCA_030565085.1 Sugiyamaella pinicola | reverse complement strand
TCCGGCGGCTGGGCTCTGCCCAGACCCGTAGAAACTCCGCTTCGCGGAGTTTGGTTACGAGGCCAAAATGTCAAATGTCAAAGATCAAAGGCCATCGGGGCGAGCGTAACCAAACTCCGCGAAGCGGAGTTTCTACGGGTCTGGGCAGAGCCCAGCCGCCGGAGGCAGACTCCCCACCGCCAGAGGCGAGACGAAGCGAGAGAGCTAACAAGAGAGTCTAGTAGATGTCAGTGACGTTTGTGGAGCCTAACGTTTCGAAATATTTGGGATATGGCTTGCGAAGTTCTTCCAATAGTCCGAGTATACAGCAGCAGCAGCAGAGGCTAGGTGAGGATGGCGTTGAGGCTGGGACGACGACGATACGCAGGAATCGGACCAGTTTCAGGAGGAGGGTCAGTTTTGACACGATAACGTCGGACGTGCCAGCAGCAGCCGGTGGTGCTGTTGGAGACGGGGGGTATTTATGGACCTCGAGTGCCAATAACAGTACTACGGCCTTTTCATCCAGTCCTCCTACTACTGGTGGCGGGTTTGGGGATGCTAGTGCTGGCGCAGGTCTCTTTAGAAGATTCTCACCACCTCCTTATGATGCTACAATTGATTTTGGAGGTGGCGTTTCAGGACTGTATTCCAACAGCGGCGTTGATATGTTATCGACTACTGGCAGTGGTAGTAGCGGTGGTGGTGGTGGTGGTGGTCGTAGCATGTCGGTGTCGGCCAACCTCCGAGATTATATGAAAGATAAAGACATGTCGTCTTTTGTCGTACAGTCCAGACATAATGAGTACAAGACAACACTGTCTTCGCGAACCATTTTATTCTCGTTGACATCAAAGGATTACTCAGTGCAGTCTTTAAAATGGACCTTGAAGAACCTGTTGGAAGATGGCGACGAGCTGGTGTGTCTCAAGATGTATCATTCCGATGAAGCAGACTCTGTGACTGCAGACTCTGGGAAACGAATCATGTACCAACGACGAGCAGAGGCTATTTTGGAAAATATTGTCAACCTAGTGGACCGCGAACTCAAGATCAATATTGTTGTCGAGTTGGGCATTGGAAAAGTTAAGGCCATGGCATTGAAGACTCTGGTGCTTTATCAGCCGTCTATAGTAGTGGTAGGAACGAGCGAGAAATCATTTTCCAACATTGCTCGCGTAAGGTATAAAAAGACTATTTCTAGCTATCTTATAGCCAGAAGTCCTGTGCCGGTAATTATTGTGTCGCCTACAAGAATGACTACCACCACCAGCGAAGGTACCATCTCATCTGGAGGCTCCTTACTACGCCGGTCGTTTAGTATTACACCTTCTATGAGTCCCAGTGATTCGCTACCATCTCCTCCAGTATCGTTATCAATTCCCATCTCGACTACCGTTTCATCTTCGACAACCGCTTCTGCATCGTCCCCGCCTACAAAGCAAGGCTTTCAACAACCGTTTCAATTTTCTCAAAAGAGGCGAAGAAGTAGCACGGGCAGTGACACTGACTCTGCTGCTGTTGATTCGGCACTATGGCCAAGTACCGGCGGGCCTCGTAGTAGTCTGGCTTATTATACATATATCAGTGCTGCTATCAAGTCTACATCTCATCCTACAGACGAAAGACCCGTTGGCCAGATTCCTTTTACCGTAACTGCACCCCTCACCCCTTCGGAATCTCCCATTTCTCCTAAAGCCACTGCTACTCCAGTGATATCTCCGACTGGTGGTGGTCCTGAACTACCTCCTCCTTCAATCACATTTGCTGAAGACCAGCGTCCTCAGCAACAAACAAGAAAATCTGTGGATAACAAAACCCATCAAATGTTGCTAATGCGCAGACGGTCTGCTGATGATACTCCTACTGTGTCATCTCTTGCAGCGTCCAACCTCCGTCTGTCGCCCTCTCTATCATCGGATGCCGCTATCAGCGGGTCCAGCAGTAGCAGCGCCAATTCGTCTACAACAAACCTCGCTGGCCCGTCAATGAATCGTATCAATAACAGGCGCACATCATCAACAACATCCAATCTTGCCCGTCAGACTATCAAATGGACCTCTAAACTAAGTCCCTCGTTTTTAATACCGAAGTCCTATCGTCGAAACTCGTAGTAGTCCATTGTATTATTTATAACTAATTTATTTATTTCCTATGGTCCCGGGCTCTGCCTCCGGCGGCTGGGCTCTGCCCAGACCCGTTGTGCTCGCTTCGCGAGCTTACGGCTGCCACGGCTCTCTCCGCTTCAAGTATCACGTGATGCGTTGGGCACACACCCAATCACGAAGTAATTCAAAACTACGAAACTGCTGATTGACCAGTTCTGCTTGTCATAAACATCACCCCAATCACAACACAAACCTCATGATTTCCTCATCGATAGTACGCAGAAGTTTATTAAACATCACCCGGCGCCAATTGTCTACCGGTGCTGTTCGCATGGCCGAATCTGGAGCTGCTGTTCCTCCTCCCCCGCCTGCCCCAAAGCGCAAAGTAGGAGCTTTCCGCGGTGGGTAAGTTCCTGTCCTTCATGCTCTGCAACCCAGAAGCTACAGATCTGGGCAGAGTCGAGTCACTGAAAGCAAAGCCGAGATTTCCAGTACTAACGCGTCCAGGTTCTTCGGTTTCTTATTAGGTGTCAGTCTTACAGGATTTGGGTCTTATTACTACCTATTTGACGAATACCGTGCTTCCAATAATGTTGTTCTCACAGACGTAATTCGTTTACAAGAGTCGATTCGCAAACTGGAGGACCATGTTTCGGCGTTGGAGGCAAAGGCAGCTGAGAAGAAGTGAATGAAGCACATAAAATCTCGCATGCGATGAATAAATCAATGTAAACTACCACCGCTAAAGTCTGCCTCCAGCTGCTGGACCCTACCCAGACCCTTAGCTCGCTTCGCTCAAGCTTACTCCACGCTCCTAGCAACGAGCGCAGCGAGCTACGGGTCTGGGCGGAGCCCAGCCGCCGGAGGCATATCTGGCACAGAAAGACCCTTGTGTACTATTACTATTACTATTAGGTTGAGTTATTATCGTCGAAATCAGTGCCTAACCATTCCCAGACTTTGGTGATTTCGCCATGAATTTCCAACTGTCGTGTGCGAATGCTGCTGGTATCTTCGATTTTGGCGACAATACTTTTCCAAGTACGGCCACCTTTTTCACCTTTAAATAGGGCTTGTTGGAGACGAGGCACCGCGACATATCTAACGGTTTGCCCTGACTTGTCGGAATCAGCCAGCTTCTGTTGCTTTATTAAGATGGTTTTTGTTTTGTCAACATAAGAATTGACTTGCTGATAGTAACTGCGAAGAGATGAAAACACAATATAGGCAATAACGAGAATAACGGTGCCAACTACAGAGCTGTAAAGAACACCTCTATGTCTGTAACAGGTGTCGAGGATGGTGAGACGGACGCGGCACTCGAAGGGGAGCTCGGCCAAAGATGTCGACTGAAATATCTTTTTCTTTTGGTGAATGGTGGGGGCGGTCTCACCGGGCGGAGCGTATCCTTTGTAAGACTTACGAATTGTTCGGACCTACAAAATCATATGGTTAGTTTGGGTGATCAGACATAATAGAGAGAGGGCGGGTAAAGAAAATAAATTGCTATTAGGCAGGACGCTATAAATTACGTTCCGCCTAATAACCAATCTCTCTCTAGTATTTTTTAATCCTGCCTTACAATAATATCCTTTTCGTTTTCAACATCTTTAAGAGCCTGTTTCCAAAGATCATTAAATTCTTCTTCCGACAGACTAGGAAGAGTCTGCTTGAGAAGCTGGATACGTAACTGGTCTTCGCTGATTTGGGATGATCCTTCTGGTGTGGGACTGCACCGCACAGCGGCATTCCGTTTCCGGAGAATCTCGATAATACGTTTAACTAATGCCGCAACTTTGTTTCTTTTGGCCATATCAGGAACACATGTAGGTGGAAATGGAAGAGTGCCTCCAAGCGATAATAGGCTAGGAACTTGGACAAAGTTTTCGTCGCACACAGCTCTGAATCTGGGATAACAAGTGGCATGCTCGGGGCATTCGACGCACGAAGGGGTTATTAAGCGAATTCCATTATTGACAGCATCTTCCAAGGCATAGATGGTTTTCTCAGACATATAGGGAGAAACCTTATCGAAGAGTGAAGTAGGCACTGAAATCGTTTGTGGTTCAGGTGCAAACCCGACTTCACAATAGCCTATCCGAGGTCTTTCCAGTGTCCACCAACCACTATAAGCAACCAAAAGGATGAGCGAGACGGCTTGAACAAGAACGACAAACTTCTTAAAGACACTAATAATTGACCATGACGAGGAAGGGCCGAACTTTTTGATTGATTCCCGTAATGCATTTTCTTCTTCATCAAGCTCTTTTTCCAGGGCACGAAGCTTTTTGCTATCTACATCATCTAGTAGGCTTGGATCGGACTCTTTAGATTCGGTTACATCCTCGGGTAACTCACTCTCTTCTTTTTCTTCTTCAACTTCTACGTGCACGTCCGCTTCTACTCGTTTATTAACCTCGCCAAGATCAAGTTGAAACGCCGGTTCTGGTTTCGACTCCTGATTTTGTAACCTCTCTTCTAGCAGTTGGCGCGAAAACTCATTAGATACTCGTAATTGGCTCACATCGGGCATAAAACTCAATCGTTTATTAGATGAACTTGCCCTTGGGAATGAGTAATCGCGAACTGATGGATGTGGGGCGGTAGCAGGAGGTAGTCTTATTGGAGGAGCGTGAGAAGGCGTTATTGTCTCCTGGGTATTGTCATCGTTTTCTGGACTATTTGGAAACGAAGTAAAGTGACGAACTGATCCTGGGGTAGCTGGTGGCGGGACGGGGACCTGGGGAGTAAAAAAAGGGACATTTCTCTTACTATCAATTTCCACTTGTGCTTCGTTCATTAAAATATCATCGTCGTACTGGGTCAATGACGACGAGGTAGTAGCGGTAGTTTTAGATGATTGATGTGCCTTTGATGATGCTGTAACATCTGGAGTTCTTTTCTTGGATGAACTTTTTCTTCTCTGTTCCGGCTCTTCTAGTTCTTTGGCCGAACGTTTCCGACTGCTTTTAGGTGATGAAGGGGATCCTTTTTGAAAGATGTTTTTGTTTGAAAAGGGACTGTCGGAGCGTAACGGTTGAGGAGACGTACTTTGAAACACATTTTGGTCGGAAAACGGACTCTCTTGTTCATTCTCGGCTTTAATGGACTTCCTAGGCGACGTTCCAGTGATTGAAACCGGGGAAAACATCGAGTCATGTTTGGAGGGCAACTCATAATCATCTGGATTGATGTAGCGTTGCTTCAATGTCTTGCGGCCCTTTTTAGGACTACTAGTAGTCGTTTCAGCCTTTGGTTCTGGTTCGAAGTGAACGACTCTTTCCGCTGTTATAGGAGGAGCCAATGAAATCGCCGATTCAAGAATATTTGAAAAAGGCTCGCTTTTCGTGTCGATATTACCAGCAGTACTTTCCACAGTGACTACTCTTTTCGACCGTCTTGAAGGCGAAGGAGGTGGTTGACTGTTTCCTCCTGTGAAATGGCCATCAGGCAATTGTTCCTTTACTGGAGACATACTTCGAGTGACTCGTGCAGCGCGAGACTTTGACGGCGATGAGACACTCTCACTACTCTTCTCAGGAGATCTAGACCTGCCGGTCCTTCTGGGAGGAGCAGCATCAACAATGCCCATTCCATGAGGATGGATATTATCATATTCACTGAGAAACTCGCTGGCCCGCGGTGCTACATATGTCTTGAAATGTTCAACCCACCCCAATTTCTTAGTCCCCGAAGGAGGAGGATCGATATCATGAATAACCAGAATCTTTCTCAATTGAGTAATTGTCAGAGACGAAGGATCAAATCCATCTCGAAGGTAGTACCGTTCGTCATCTTCCTCATCTGGAGCACCCGAGCGTCGGACTGGTCGAGACATGGCAGCTTATATATGATTACTCGTCAAAATGAAGAGCAAAACACTGACACTGTTGCGCGTCGTAAATTCCGTTTACTTGGAGAAGAAAATACCGCCAGCTTTCACGTGAAAGTAAAGAAAATAAAAAATAAACAAGTCAAAACAAACAAACGCGAGTGGTTGTCGATGCAGTATGTGTGCAGCAGTCCTAGGAAACTCGCTCTCTCACTCTGCTTCTGTGTTGTTGTTATTGTTGTGTATGTCCTGCATCTGAAATTAAATGTTTTGTTGTGGTTCGTCTTTATCTTCCGTGCCAATCAGCCCCTCGCCGCACGGCTTGTGTAACCATGGCAACCCGGAGTTTCGCTTTCCGCCTCCGGGCGCTGGGTGACGAGATAGACTCGGACTCTTCCTGATACCATATTCGCTTAATATATTTCTGTCACCCCAGCATCCGGATGTAGTAGGGGATGGGAGGGAAGTGACATCTCTCGAAGTCATGCCGGCCGGAATAATTACCTCTTGATCCCAACCCTAGTTTGTAGTACGGTTAAGCTTGCTTGTCAAGCCCTGAAGCCTCCCTGTATACTGTGGTTATGTCGTATCAGCGTGCTCTACGATGGCCTGATCTGAGCGTTCACTCTCACCTCTGGGAAGTAGAGACAGCGTGGAGTCTGGCTGAGAAACCCAGCAAATGCTGTGGATACTCTGTCGCACCGGGTTAGGGTGGAGATAACATGATCGGATAAATTAATGGAAGTGAGAGATCTTGATCTTAACGGTTGTGGAAAGAAACTTTTTGATGACAATGACAGACCCGCAAACGATTCCTAGACTGCGGTCTCGAATGTCGGCCTCGGAGATCATGTTTCAGAATGAGAATGATAGAGACGAGGCCGATAAGGAGATATTGATGGAAGACGGGTATAACGAAGAAGATTTGCTGAACATGTCTCCTTCTTCCACGACAGCCCATTCTTATGTGGATGAAAAGACATTACAGGCCATGGCTGCGAAATTGAATGCATTGAAGCTTCACGGTGTGGAAGGAGCTGCAGACTCGGGAAAGTCGCTGGACGACCTGTCGCCTTTGTCTTCTCACCCTCGCTCGGGCATTACAAGTGGACTCGCTACCTTGACAGACTCGACGGGCCTTTCTCCATCAGCAATTACAGCTCCACATCCATCTTTGGACATGGCTAGCCAGTCTCCGCATACGTTTGGCTCATTCCAGAAGCAGTCGGCTGAAGGAACTTTTCATCAAGAGGGCCATAAGGAGGACCCAGATATGTTCAGAGAATTGAATAGCATGTACTCTAAAGTCCAGTCATGCATTGATACTCGTCATAAATATCAGTCTGTATCGTTACAGAGAGAATCAGACAATCCTAAAAACTCCCCAGACTGGAAAATCTACCCGCCGCCTCCTAAGCCGGCCTGGAAGCCTCAAACGAAGGAGTTTGCTGCGTCTGTGGTCGAAGAGGAAGAGCAAAATGACGATGGCTCCGGTGATGGCATCACGTCTCAATCATCACGTCGACCTCGATTATCAATCTATGAATCTAAGAAAGAGGTTGGTGATGACTTTGACTTATCCCATTGTGACATTCCAGCAAATCCTTCGGAGTACATTTTTGCCGCTGACGAGGATTCTGTATACCAAGTATACGAATCGCAGGAAGCATTTGAAAATGGTACTCCCATTGTTAATGTACCCACTATCAAGGAATATTACATGGATATGGATCGCATTATCGCTATTAGCAGCGATGGCCCAGCGAAAAGCTTTGCTTTCCGGAGACTACAGTACCTCGAAGCAAAATGGAATCTTTATTCACTTCTGAATGAATATCAGGAGACAGCCGATTCCAAGAAAACGCCTCATCGAGATTTTTACAATGTCCGTAAAGTCGATACCCACGTGCACCATTCTGCTTGTATGAATCAGAAGCATCTATTGCGATTTATCAAGTTTAAAATGAAAAAGTTCCCCAATGAAGTGGTTATTTACCGTGATAACAAGCTGCTGACCCTCACTCAAGTATTTGATTCGCTCGGATTAAAGGCATATGACCTTAGCATCGATACTCTGGATATGCATGCTCATAAAGATTCCTTCCATAGGTTCGACAAATTCAACCTGAAATATAACCCAATTGGTGAGTCCCGGTTGCGTGAGATTTTCCTTAAAACAGACAACTACATCAAGGGCCGCTACCTTGCCGAGCTCACTAAAGAAGTTGTCGAGGATCTGGAGCAGAGTAAATATCAGATGGTTGAATATCGGATCTCCATTTACGGTAGAAACGCAGACGAGTGGTCGAAACTGGCTGCATGGGTAATCGACAACAAGCTTCTTTCCAGCAATGTCCGGTGGTTGATCCAGATTCCCCGCTTATACAATATATACAAAGAGGGGGGTATTGTCAGCACATTTAACGATGTTGTGACCAACATCTTCAAACCGCTATTCGAGGTAACCAAAGACCCTACTAAGGACCCTAAGCTCCATGTGTTTTTACAGAGAGTTGTCGGGTTCGATTCAGTTGATGACGAGTCGAAAATTGATAGACGGTTCCACAAGAAGTATCCTACTCCCAGGTACTGGGACAACAGCCAGAACCCTCCTTACTCTTACTATTTATACTATCTATACTCTAATATGGCATCGTTGAATGCATGGAGAAAGAAACTTGGCTATAATACACTGGTTCTGCGCCCTCACGCAGGAGAAGCAGGCGACCCCGAGCACCTGGTAGCTGCTTTTTTGACCTCTCACAGCATCAGCCACGGAATCCTCCTTCGTAAAGTACCCTTTATCCAGTACTTATACTATCTGGACCAGATTGGCATTGCCATGTCACCCCTAAGCAACAATGCGCTATTCCTCAACTACGACAAGAACCCATTCTATTCCTATTTTAAACGTGGCTTGAATGTGTCACTGTCAACAGATGACCCTCTACAGTTCTCCTACACCCGCGAGCCCCTCATTGAAGAGTACTCAGTTGCCGCGCAAATCTACAAACTGTCCAACGTTGACATGTGCGAGTTGGCCCGCAATTCGGTCATCCAGTCTGGCTTTGAGGCCGCCCTCAAAAAGCACTGGATTGGCAAGTCGTATACTCTGCGAGGTCCAAGAGGTAACGTCATGGAGAAGACCAATGTCCCCAACGTCCGTCTGGCATACAGAGAAGAAACATTTCTCCACGAAGTGGGACTCATTGAAAGATATACAGGAACTGCTAGCAGTCTTCGTGATGACGAGCGCTAAGCACTAATCGTAATCTACATTTATCCCTACACCCCCCTTCGGCCTCCAGCGGCTGGGCTCTGCCCAGACCCGTTGCTCATATTGCTGTTTCTGTTCTGTTCGCTACTTCTCAAGAGGCACTAGGCTGCGCCTGACACGTAGCTCACTTCGCTCGTTCTCTATGATACCGCTGTTCCTCGACGTTCGAGCTACGAGCCTGGGCGGAGCCCAGCAGGCACAGACGAGGCGCTTAACGAACATTAACCATTCAGAGGATAAGCGGATATCCGGACTTTTGCTGTCCGAGCTTCCGCTGCATTTCATGTTGCGAGCCGCACAATCTCGAGTCTCCATAGATACCCCAGCAGCTACCATATGCTATATTATATCTAGTCATCATACAGCTATTTTAACGTAGAAGTGACAATGCCGTCTCCATTGGTATTTGGATACGATACCTCTGACAAGGTGCATGCCGCGGTCGGTGATTTCATCGTTAAAGTTCAGAACGAGGTGTTAGTTACAGAGCATTCCTTCAATGTTGCTGTCTCAGGAGGCAGTTTGGTAAAGGCTCTTCGCAATGGCCTTATTAACCGAACTGATGTTCAATGGTCGAGATGGTGAGTTTTGACTAGTCTCTGGATTGTATCTGAGACACCCGCTCAGAAGTGAATGAGAGTGAAGCGAGTGGGCAGAGCAAACGAGTGGTAATTAAACTAACTGGTGATTAGGAAGATTTTCTTTGCGGATGAACGAATTGTGCCGCTAGATGATGAAGATTCTAATTATGGAGCATTGAAGAAAGAGCTTCTTTCTTACCTAGACGCTGCTACTCATGGAGCACCTGAAGTATTCGCTTTAGATGACACGATTCCTTTTGACGCTGATTCGGAATTGTTTGCTTCTAGGTATGCAAAGGACTTGGTTCGTGAGCTTGGCGAAAGGCCTGTTCTAGATTTGATTCTCTTGGGCTGTGGTCCTGATGGTCACACTTGCTCATTATTCCCTGGCCATAAGCTTTTGAACGAAAATGAGAAATTAGTCGCTGGCATTGAAGACTCACCAAAACCTCCTCCAAGACGAATCACTCTTACCAAACCAGTTCTTGGACTAGCAAAGAGAATTGCCTTTGTTGCTGAAGGCGCAGGAAAGGCTCCTGTCTTGAAAGAGATTTTCGAGCAGCCTGAAAAGAGACTTCCATCTACTCAGGTCAATGAACTTGCCAAAGAATCTGTCTTTTGGTTTGTCAACTTACCTGCTATTGAAGGAGTAAATGTTGTCAATTCTGCTTGAAAGTGGTAATGAATAACAAATAAATAAGAATTAACAAAGCAAATTACATAGTACAATAAATAAAGGCGGAGGTTGGTTTGTTAGGTATGAATAGTTGCCATCAAGTGTCCAGCTTTCTTAGAGCCTGTGAGAGACTTTGAATCCCAACTTTACCGTCCTGGCAGACCAGATCACTGATAAGTAGTCCTAAATCGTAAGAAGAAAATTTCTTATGACGAGATAATACTTGATAAGCTTGGCTGCAACTAATAGTAATACCTAACTTTTCAGCAGTAGCTGGAGAATTAGACGAAATGGTGGACAAACTGGTGCAGAAAAGGGTACTCATAGGGTCTTCGAGACATTGAGTACATGATCCTGGGGCTGTACTAGCGGTAGTGGCGGTGCTAGCAGTAGGTTGCCATTTCGTAGAAGTTGTCTGAATTTCCTGTGTGGTGGGGACAGCGACATTAGCAGAGGCACTCTCAGAGTCCGCCTTCTTAGAAAAATGTTTGGTTCCTTTTGGAGACAAGGAAAATACTGAGTCACTCGAGTTGTTAATCCGACCCTCTCTCTCGTCAGCACAAAGACAAGGTGTCTCATCTGAACAGAAACCACAAGGATTTGCATGGGCACTTGTTTTTGTTTCTCCTTCTTCAATAGCATCAAATTTAGGACTATCCAACCCTACGCTGAAAGGGATGTTGTTCGTGGACGAATTAGCCAAACTGTTGGAGTTTGACCTATCAACAATCTCCACTTCAGTAGTTCTTTGTGGAATGGGAGGTATAGGATTAGATCCTGGCGGAGCTAGCTTTTTAAATTTCCTGACACTGGAAGGAGCACCAACACGTTTGGCAGGCCGCTTTAACGGGACCGCTTGTATAGGACTGAATTTATCAAACTGTGACAGAGCATCATTTGTTGAATTTCCATAACTATGATTGACCCTATCATTTCCATTGATTTCGACGTTGTTATTGCTTTGATTGTGGCTATGGCTGTGGCCAATGTGGAAGTCTTCACTGTGCCCATGTCCATGTCCATGTCCATGGTTATGACTTTGACCCGGTTTTAACCCTAAATCCTCACAGACACAACCACCTTCTCTATCGCAAAACCCGCAATCAGAAGAAGGCTCTAACGGTGCCTGATCAGTCGGATTCAGTATTTGTACCTTGTTCGATTCAAACGAGCTACTACTATCAGTAGAAGAAGAATCATTCCGTCTGACTTCAGCCGGTATAGGCGGAGAAGGTTGAAAAGAATCCGGTAGCATCTGTAACGGAATAGGACTTGATTCTGCGCTTGATCTAAACTCGTCTATGAGGTTTCTGAGCTCTTCATTTTCCTTTCGGGACTTTTCAAGCTCATCACGTAATGACGTAGAAGAACCGTCCGACCCACTTTCAGTTTTATCAGCATTTCCACTAGATCCCAAACCAGAGCTGGTTCGCTTCTTGGAGATGTCCTTCACGCCTGGCTTTCTACCTGGTTTGGGACGAGGAGGTAAGACCCATTTCTTCGATGTTACCAAGCCCGTCCCAGACGTCTTGGTACGATCCAGTGGAACTAGGCGAGGACCACGCAATGTCTCGGCAGATTTCGAAGAACCTGCAGGAGCTATCGGATGAGCCATTTAAGAAACATGTAACAAGACAGCTAGACACAAGTTTAACTGGAGGTATTAAATACATTTCTTACTAAATAATTAATTAGAACATGAGATTATTCAGCCGTGCGACGGGATGCAGCGACCAGAGTAGCTTGAGCTTGACTCGAGTTTGGCACAAGTGCTTGGAAACCTGGGGCTCGGTTGCTTGTGAACGCGAACATGAAAAGCCATGCGAAGCCAACTTGACTGGACAACGGCCGAAGCGACCAAACGGGCCTGGGCAGAGCCCAGCAGCCGAAGAAAGAGTAGGAGCAACTTCTGAGCAGATTGAGGTTACAATGAATAATACAGATAATTAGTGTTGTTGTAAAGTGGGGACTAAAACTTCATACGGGATAGTGATATTGTCGGTGGCCTTAGCATCTTTTTCCATATGAAGGATTACAGAGAGAGTACCAGGAAGATCTTGATAGACTTTTTCATGGGAATTAGACACCGGGACAGAGCCGGGAGTGATTACTTGGCCAGCCTTTCTGGCTTCACCACGACCGTGCGTGGGGAGTATAGCACACCAGTTACGCCTGGGTAACAGACGCTCGTTGTTTCGAGGGGTGTTGTCGACATCTACAGGGAAGATTTTCACCATATCTTCGTCGGTATCAGACCCGAAATGATGGATTTTGCTCCGCCTGTTGAGAAAATCGGCCAATTTATCAGGTGGCGGGGTATTGACAATAGCAGATGAGATAACATTCAGCATATGGCGATAATCTTTTTCTGGTGGGGTTGGATGACGCGAGTAGAATCTGCCAATACCAGCTAAATGAACGTCGCCACCGAGAATGGTCACACGCACATCAGTGGCTTTCGAAAATTGTTGTAACAGGCCAACAAAACGGTTACGTTCTTTCTTATGATGGCGAGCACACCAGTGATCATCAAGGTCATCGAGGATTTCAATACCATCGTCAAATTCATTATTGAGGCCAGTAAGGAAACCTCTACGGGCGAGAAACTTGACAGGTGCCAATAGATCGCTAGTGAGGATTCTTTCCAGCCATACCATACGAGGATAGGCAATTGGAACACCGAGCATGAGAATCAAATGTTTAATCTGGCCATTTGATTTACGAACTTCGCTATTCAATCGTTCAAACATGGCTCGATAGGTTGCATCTTCAACTATAGTGTGATGAGTACGCTCAGTTCTACAATCAAGGCCGAAAAACGCAATCGATGGGCCCAATCTTGCATATATCGATCGGCCATTTTCTCCCATATAAGGACCAGGCTTTGGACTTAATAGCCAAGAAGGCTCTTTTGAAGTTGGCTCATTAGGCGCTACACACTGTTGGAATAACAAATAGTACTTGAACGCCGCTCTTCCAATGCCTACAAAATGAGGCGATCTCATAATCCCGTCTGTATAACTACCAAAACCATCAATAATGTCGTGGTCATCGAAGATGTTGATCATGGGGATTCTAGCCAGTGCTCTGGGCCAACCTGGTTGAACAGTCTTGCCGTGGGGACCTTTGAAGTAACCTGAACCAAACCATGACATGTAATGCCACAGATAGAACTGGTCCACTTCCGTCTTCTCATTGTCTCCAAATTGCTGTGTTCTCTTTTTCACGGGATTCTTCTCATGAGACCATTTCAAGATACTGTCAGTAGCCAATTTGACTTTGTCACAGTACAATTGATCACCTCCGCCTAGCATGACATGAAAATGATTTTTGTTTTCATGTTCACGGAGCACGTCGTCCCAAAGCTGGCCCTTGAATCGATCGGGAGACACTCCGAGAGAAAACCCATTACAAGAGTAGAACATTATATTCATGTCTTGATCCTTGGAGGGAATGAAGAAAGAAGGCGGTGAATCGGATAAAGTCTGATTGATGACGTAGCTCACCTTTTGCTCACTACCGGTGAGATCAAGCTGGAAATCAAATCTCCAAAATGTCACGCCATATTCTTGGAAGAGGTTTATAGACTGTACCGTGACTAGATGGGGCTTCACACTGGAAGGACCATCGTCCCTATGTTCTCCGTTAGCTGGACTAGTATTGACAGGAATCCCATTGGCAGTGGTCTCAGCAGTGTTATTGTCAGAAAGAGCACCATTTGCTACTCCTGCTTCGTTCAGCTGATCAGGGACAACTGATATATTTTCAATACCAGCGGTTGTTCCAACAGAAGAATAATCAGTAGTCAATGGGGTGGCTTTCTCAACTTTCAAACTAAGAGAAGGCTGAGAAGAATAGTCCGAAGTCGAGTCATTTGTAACAATCAAAATCGACCCTCTCCACACATTCTGCTTTGTATCATTCGAACCCCAGTATCTAATCAAAGGGCCGCACTTGATATCAATCGGAGGCGTGCCAACAGCCTGAGTTTTGGGCAGGTCGGGATCCGTTAATTTATAAGGATTGGGGTTTTCAGAGCCTGACTTCATATTTGGCGTGCTCACTGTTTGGCTCTACAACGTTAGCACTTCGCCTCCGGCGGCTGGGCTCTGTCCAGACCCATAGCTCGCTTCGCTCGTGCTCCAATACACGATACTTACCAAAGGACGATCCGATGAATCGCCGCCAATTATGTTGGTACTTCTGGACTCTCTTAATCCCGTCATGGTAGAGAAAGAAGAATGTAACAAAGTAAAACTCTTATACCAAAATGTTTGATGACTGTTTTAACCAGTCGATCGGTTATGGATGGATTGCGGTAAGTTTGACAATCATGCAAGAAAATTATGGACAGTATTTATACTACACGCCTGACTGCCGCCCGCCTAGCAGTTGTACGGTTGTTTCTGATTATTATTGTGATTCCTCTTATTTGTTTGACCAAAAGGACAAGCGAGGTCAGCCCCGTGATTTTTATCCTATGGATGCATAAAGTGCAGGGCTGATTGGGAAAAAAAGGGTCCTTCTTTATGCAAGATCAAGGTACGCTACGTTACGCTAAATTACATTGTGCGCCAGCTCTACGAGTTGCTGATGGCTTTGTATCTTGACTCTGTCCAGCCTCCTAGCTCGATGTTCTTCTTAATAGGGACAGGAGATCCGATGTTGTTTGGGTTGCAGGGAAGACTGCCTCGGACTGGGCTACATATGCCTCGGTGGTGCACTAGATCGTGTGTATAGTCGCAATGATAGATATATCGATTAAAACAATAAAAATGAAGACGATAAGCTTGCCAGTCAGCGTTTTAAAACTTTTTACTGCCGTTGTGAAACGTTCGTTGTGTAGTTACAATCAAAGGACAATGAGTGATGGAATGAGTAAAGCTATCTTTTGCTGGCTTCATTCAAAGCAATCCAACCCATCCCTCAATACTCGTGTAGCGTCGTCTATTTATTTACTCGGGTTACTTGAATATAATCATGTCACAAATATAAAGAAGAAAGAGAAATCACCCTGAAAAAGTATAGTCGCGAAACCCTTCCGGATGATTGTGATTATTCCAAACCTCTTATTTATACAGTTTGGCTTCTTCTATACTGTTGAATAGTAGCAACACAAACGTGCCCTGGTATACTCTCATATTGGACCGAGCGAGGCGGACAACGGGTCTAGGCAGAGCCCGGCCGCCAGAAGCAGAACTGGAACGGGACAGAAACATTAATTAATATACATAGCAAGGTAATAAATAGCGAGGGATATGGTAGTGGGTATACTTTAAGAGCTTCGAATGGCACTAAGGTAGCGGGGGGATCTTAGAAATTTTTGTAACGAGTCGTGGGACATCATTTTGACAACGAGCTCACGGGCCTTTTCTAAAAGGGGCCCCATTGTCTCGACGAGGGCAATAGCTTCTTCGCTGCTCAGGGATGAAATTTGTTTATCGGTCATTTCCTGGATGATCATGCGCATGACACGAGAGTCGATGTTGAGACTGAATGGAGCCCGAGGAGAAAAGTACCGTCCTACAACTCCGCAAATGCATGATAAGACAGTTGCACTGTATTTTTCAACTACCTCCAGTTTAGAGGGGTCCTGCTTAAGGAGGTTGAGCTTATTATACATGTCATTGATTCTTTCCATTTCTTTATAAAAGAGAAGGTTTTCTTGGCAAAGATTTTCTTCAAGATACTCGCGGAAGAGGTGACAAAGGGCAGGTTCTTCAAGAATCATCTGAAGTGTCACAGAAGAAGAAGAAGTAGTTTTGGTTGTGGTGGTAATATTTCCAATCCACAAAGGCTCATTGTCGTCTTGTTTCTCGTCTTCGTCAAAGGTGAATGATGATTCGGGCGTATAGTAGTCGTCGTCTCCGGCCGCTTCATGATGAGGAGTAGTGGCAGTGGTCTTTTGGCGGAAGAAATGATCTCGATCCCAAAACACAACCGATTTACCCCTAGCAGAAAGCTGGTAGTATGCCTGACGGGAAACAATAAGATCGGCCGAAGTGCCAGAAACAGAAGGATCCAGAGTGATTGGCTCAATGAGGCGGTATTTGAGGAACAGGTTTGCCAAATCAACAGCATCCGAAGGCTTCGTCACATCAGTGCAATCATTCAGCCATTGCACTGCGGCTTTTCCAGTGAAGCAATACTCTATAATAACCTTGGATTTCTTTTCATTGTAAAATTCTGTTTCTTGGTATAGCCTCACCCCTTTAGTAGAGACATAGTACTGAGTCAGTGACTCAGAGTCTGGATGAGTGAAATATCTATGTGCATATGGAGATACGCGATTCTCAGAATCTCCAGTAAGGAATATTAACGAAATAGGGGAATGTAGCGAAGTTTCGAGTTTTTGCCCGTAAATACGTGCCAAGCTTTTCACGGCGATCTCATCTGGTGGATTTGAGGCATTGTACACATTTGGCGACGGCCCCATGAGTCTTTGAAATAATAGCTTTACAATCCCTTCGGATTTAATAATTCCACCATTGGCATGGTTGCGGTCGAGGAAAATGCATTGCATGGAGTTAAAATCTGATAACAACATCTCGGTAATATGTTCGCCGACAATGCCGTTCCGACAACAGTACCGTTCAACAAAATGAAATCCTTTTGCAGTTGGCTGTAAAAGTACTGTCGGTTTGACAGTATCTCTAGTTCGGGCACCGGGACAGTGAAGAAGCCTGGCGGCTAGAAACTTGTTGAGGAAGTATTCACAGTGGTGAGGATGAATGCCACATTCGATGATGGTGATTGTAGTCCCGTTATCAATTGATAGATTCATTTCTTTCATTGCTGTCTCAGCATCAGTTACTGAGAAACTGAATGGGTAGCTTCTTGAAAAGAACAAACCTGGTTCTTTTTGGGGCAAACTAGATAGCTTGAGGGTGAGGACCATCATAACAAAGAGGCTTTCAGTATCCTGGTTGTTGAATCGACGAACACCTTTATGGAATCCACCATCCGGAGCTGCCATGGTCACAGGAAATATTGTGGTAAACGAGTGTATATATATTGTTGGGCGTCGGTTTCCGGGATGTGATGGGTGAATAGTAAGAAGGAGAGATGTATGAGGTGAGGCATTCTCTTCTTCGTTTCAGAAACACAGACGATCATTACTTAGGTGGTGGACTTATATTTAACGTTAACATGCATGCCTCATAGTTTATCGTGCATAACTGAGCGCGGCTAGTAGCGAGCTAAACTGTAACTGGCGCGAAAAGACGTTTACATGTCAAGATCTCGCTCAATCTTAAATACGGAACTGCCCCAAAGAGTGTTCTGTTGCACCAAATTTCCCAACTTCTTGCCATTGATATTCGTAACAGCAGCGAGACTCGGTCAATGTGTGTACGCACGGTAGAAGGGCGTCACGTGGGTTTCCTCCCCGAATGCTGTTGAGGAGAGACCGTGGCTCTTCCCCCTGGATCTGCCTCCGGCGGCTGGGCTCCGCCCAGACCTGGTTGCTCCGCTTCGCGGAGAGCTGGCTGTTCTAAGTATTGACGGCAACGACCCCCAGTCTCCGCAAAGCGGAGCAACCAGGTCTGGGCGGAGCCCAGCCGCCCTCGGCAGATCCAGGCACTCGCTGCACTCGTCCGTGCTCCTAGCACACCGAAACATCTCCGAGCATTTCATAGAAAATACGAAGACGTTACATCGATGATCGCAGCAGGCAGATCCGTCTCTCCCGTCACATACACTCAGCCCAATCCCTTCTCAAGTCACTCAGGTGTATCCTTGTGGCTCCAACTACAATTGGCACCTCTTCGCCCGTGTTGACTGGATCGTAGAACCCCCTTGCCTGCCTCCGGCGGCTGGGCTCTGCCCAGACCCGTAGCTCGCTTCGCTCGTTGCTTGGATCATATAGTGGTGGCCGGCTGAAGCTAGTCCGCACCACGACCAGGTGGAGGAGTTAGTAGAAGGAGAAACATCGCCGCCCCAAACAGAAAACGTCTTCCTCAATCATAGGACTTTGGACATAACAAACCAATCCGACGAAGTGGAATTTCTACGGATCTGGTCGCCCAGCCGCCAGAGGCTCACAGCGGCGCGTCAACGGCTGGCAGTTAAAAAAGTCCCAACGCTCAGCCGGCCGGCCTGCCACGGCTAAACCGTCCGTTCGGTGGCTCGCTTCTAGGCTAGGGTTTGTAGTTTCAGGTTCTCTCCTACTAAGGTACTCTGGGGATTACCACTACTGCCAACTAAGTTATCTAACTATCTCAGCTGCTGCGCGTTGCGTTTTCATATACTCAATCATCATTCCCATTTTCCAGGCGATCATATCTGGTATTGCATCCTTTCTATTCAAATTATTTTCTTTTCTTTACTTCCCTTCTCTTTTTCTTTTCGTTTCTTTTCACTCTTTTTGTATAATCTGGCTGCTTTCATTTTCGGTCTTGGGTATAGAATCATCAGGTGAAAAAGTACTATCCTACAGCGTATTTCGCCGCCCTTCCCCCATTTCTTTCTGGTCCGCTCAATCTTTATTGGCTCGACATTTTGTTAGTCAAGAGCTCTGCCATACCGTCTGGTTGTGCAAAATCGCAGTTGTCCTTTTATTCGTTTTCGTCTCTTCCGAGTCCCGGTCCTTGCTTTCGTAACAAATCGAAACTTAAGAAGCCAAGAAGTAAGTCCAAGATTGCAATCAGAGTGACTATCACAACAGCATCAAAAGACCTAGAAGGCGAGCGGGCACATAAGTAGACAAAAAAAGCCAAATGTCTGCTCCTCCATTAATTCGACCTCCTTCAAAACCGGCTTCCCGGATTAAACTGCCAGGACTCAAAATTCCTGCTCAATCAAGGCCGTTGACTCCTGTAATAAGGCCACCAACGGATGTGGAGGATGTTGATATGTTAAATCCACAGAGCTCTGGACCAGTATCATCACATTTTGGACCTAGTCTTCTACCGACCATAGATCAAAACAACAGTCTGCCGGTCCCAGTTCCTAGAAGAGGTGGTGGTAGCACGAGCAACAGTTCCAATTCCAGTCCAACTGGTCTTCATTTAAGTGTCAATACAAATTCAGAAACTTATGGAACATACAGTACTACTGCTGGTGGTGCTTCTTATGGGTCATATGGATCTTATGGGAGTACAACAACAACATCAGTAATTATTCCTCCTGACGATAATAGCTCCAGCAGTCAAGCCACTACTGCAAACTACAGTAACAGCAATAACAACCGTTCACCCCTATCAGCAGCGTCAGGCTTATTTAGTGCCGAAGTGTTAGCGGCTGTAAGAGTACCAGACGATAATAGTGGTTTAGATGTCAATGATAGTATGTCAGTTGATAGCATCGCTACCACTAATGATAGAAGATTAACTGTTGATACGACATCCAATTCGGCTTCAAATAACTCAAATGGCGGCGGATATTTGCTATCTCAAAACGGAGGTAGCCGAGGCATTGTCAATCCTGAATACGACGTTGAGGACCTTGATGAAGAAGGCTGGGCCACTGTTGCCCGACAAGGTGAAATAGTCGATCTAGGAAGATTGGGCGAAGGTTCTGGAGGTAGTGTTAGCAGATGTCGATTAAAAACTGGTAAAACCATTTTCGCTCTAAAGGAGATTACCACGAATCCAAACCCCGAACTTCAAAAGCAGATCCTTCGTGAATTACAATTCAATAGAAGCTGTAATTCTCCTCATATTGTCAAGTATTACGGGACTTTTCTTAGCAATGAATTCTCGTCTATCTTCATTGCGATGGAATACTGCGGAGGAGGAAGTCTTGAGGCTATTTATAAGCGGGTGAAAGCTCGACGAGGAAGAATTGGTGAAAAGGTGCTTGGAAAGATTGCTGAAGGAGTTCTTAGTGGATTGTCGTATCTGCACGAACGGAAAATCATCCATCGAGATATCAAACCACAAAACATTCTACTAGATAGTCGTGGACAGGTCAAGTTATGTGATTTTGGAGTGTCTGGAGAAGTAGTTGATTCATTAGCTACTACGTTTACGGGCACTTCATATTACATGGCTCCTGAGCGTATTCAAGGACAACCGTACACAGTGACGTCTGACGTCTGGTCGCTAGGTCTGACATTAATGGAAGTCGCCCAACATCGTTTCCCGTTCCTACCTGAGGACCACGACCCATTGATGCCAATTGAACTTTTGACATTTATTGTCAACATGCCGGCCCCCGAATTGCAAGATGAACCAGAAGAAGGCATCAAATGGTCTGTTACATTCCGCCATTTCCTAAGCTGCTGTCTAGAAAAAGACCCAAAAAAGAGAGCCAGTCCTCGACAAATGTTGAATCATCCATGGATGGTTGGCCAACGAACTAAAACTGTGAAGATGGATAAGTTCGTCAAAGAATGTTGGAGTTAGAGAACAACGAACAAAAAAGCGACGACTTATTATTTTATTAATTGGATTCACCTTTTCATCCTGAATCTATGCTTATGACCCCAAAAAATATATATATTGATGTGCATGAATAAATAGTTACCCCCGTTATTGTATATATTCCCCCGACTGCCTCTGGCAAGCCAGTAGTTCGCACACTGACGAGATAAATGGGCTGCAGGTCTGGGCAGAGCGCAGTCACCAGCGGCCGAAGCGCTTCCATCATTACAGGGCAGGGCATAGATGTACATGAATAAATTAATTATCTTTTCTCGGCAATGGGTTCCCATCAGAGCGCAAGATGCAAGAGCAGGGTGGTTACCACGTTTCTTGTAGATATCTGCCGGTTCGCTCCATGCTACTGAGATATGCCTCTGCTGTCTCGGAGTCCCATTTATTGCTCTCTTCGAGTATAGTAGCGATGGTTATGCGAACTTGTCGTGGCATTTTGCCTGCAGATCCACACACGTATATGGAAGCATTCTGCTTGACCAAGAGATGGGCGATTTTATCGCGATATGAATACAACTTGTCTTGAACATAGCCGCCATCGGTTTCGCGCGAAAAAGCTGGAACAACTTCTAGCGAGGAATATGACGAGTTTGTGACGTTCCTCCATTCTTGCTCGTACAGATAATCTTTGTCTTTATATCGGCAGCCAAAGAAAAGAAGCATGGATGCTGCTGGTGGTGCCTTCGCCGCTGCCTCTTTGGCGGCGCGGGTCAGGATAAGGCTTCTCATAGGTGCGACTCCTGTACCGGGGGCAATCATTATGATTGGAGTTTCTATGTCATGAACATCGTCTGATTTGAAAGACGCCCGGAAAAGGCTGAAAGGAATCTCATCTCCAGAACTGAGCTTTTCAACCCACTTTGTGCAAACGCCCCGTCGAATTCTTCTAATAATTGTTTTATATTTTACAATTGCAATTGTCAGGCTGAAAAGGGTTGAGGTTGTGTTATCTACTATCGTTGAAGGGGCTGGCGATGAAATTGAAAAGAGTCTTGGGCGTAGAATGGGAATCAAGTCCAAAACATATTCTATTGGGATCTTTAATGATCCGAATTCAGTCACCGTCTCTACAATCGACCGTCGTGATCTATTGGCATAATCGTACAAGTCCTGCAATCCTTCTATGGTGGAAAACTCCTTCAGCCTCTCTTGTTCACGTTCGTTGTTTTCTGAGAAGTGCCATGCAATTGCAAAGAAGCTTCTTCTAGGGATAGATGTAATGTCCAAATGATGGGTTATTAATGATCTCAAAGTGAGGGGTTTGACTAGTCCGCCAGTAACTGCATTGGCATATTCTTCATTCACAATAACTGGGTGGTCTGCGATCTCAGACCATCCTTGATGGTCTATAAGCTCATCTACATCTTTTTTGTCGTTTTGGGGGTATAAGGCTATAGTGTCGCCAGGAGCGTAATGAAGCGGTTTATTAGTGGTAAATTCGAAATGACGCACATCCTGGAAATGGTCTTCAGAAGTGATTCTATCATTGGATTCCACTTTCCCAATCAAAGCATCTTTTCGAGTCAATGCTATTGCTGCCGAGTTATCTGTCGTCAGTCTCTTGATTTTTCTGGTTTCAACAACAAGCTTGTATCTGGGTTCTAAAAGCTCATCATCACTAATAACTGCCATATCTTGATCCAGAGGAAACAAATCAGGCTGGAGGAGCCGGTTACTTATAACGTCAATCCATGCTTCAAACTGACTGTCGAGACTTTCAGTGCCCATTTCATCGCCCTCGCCACGACCAATGAACTCGCGCGCTCCTAGCTGGATTAACCGCTTATGAACTTTGCGAATCGCCCAATTAAATCTGGGATATGACGAATCTCCTAAACCAAAGCTTGTAAACTTGACATGAGAAAGCAGGGTAGGCGGTAGCTTTTTACGTAGCAAAAATTTCCAAAATTTTAATGCATTTCTAGGTAGATCTCCCTGACCTGTAGTAGAACAGATAATAATAATAGTAGATTCAAATGGTAATAACGAGATGTCGTAATCGTCCATCGCACAGACCGTGGGGGTTATTCTTAATCTCTGACATTTCTTTGCTAGAATCTCGGCACAGTCTTGAGAGTTGCCTGTTTCTGTTCCATACAGGATCAACAGCGACCGCTCTGAACCACTGTCCTGTCCTGAAACCTCATCTGTACTTACATCAGTACTGTGAGCGGTCCTGAGCATTGTGGTATTTATATATACTGATTCTCAGCATCTGTAGCTGAAAAACTATAAATGTGATCATAATCACGTGATGTCATCAGTAAGCGGACATATATGCCCATCTACTACTTATTGAAGTTGTAATCCTAATTGTGGAAACAACATCTCAATACTCGCAACTTAAACAGTCGCAAGGTGTGTGGTTCCGGCTACCAGATGGGCCTATAGAGCTGTGTCTCCCCGGGTGTTTGGAATTACGTCTGGCATTGCCGGACTTAGGGGCCCGAGGCCCGTAGGTCTGCCAATCAACGTTTCACAGCAGTAGTTCAGGTGGGAGCGAGGTCAATATTGTCTCGGAAACTAATTAATTAATTTAGATAATTTCCTCGACAGTGTCCTCCTAGGCGGGGGTGCTGGCCTATGGCTGTTCTGGTCGTAGACGTCGTACCGATTATTCTTGTTGTTATCGGCGGTCTTTGATTCTCTACCAGAATCCTTTTTTGCTATATCCACCTTTCTTCTCTTTGTATATGTATTTGCGAGTCTCCTGTACTCCATGTCTAAGTTAACGACATGTTAGTATACTTTTCATATACAGTGCAGCCGGCCGACACGGAATACAGCATCGAGCGTCGCGAAGGGACCATCCCATTCGTGACAGAAGGGACTCTTCCTCTGGCGGCTGTCCCTGCTCAGATCCATAGTTGTAAGCATGGTGGCCAGGGGTCGTACAAAACTTAGCGGAGTGCGCTACGGATCTGGGCAGAGCCCAGCTGCTAGAGGTTGAGTAAGCTCCTCTCCATGATCTTCTCTACTTACAGTTGTTAAACTTTTCAAGTAAGGCTACCATCTTTAGCAAAAGTGTACAGTCAGTTTACCAAGTGAGAAGAGCGAGAATGACCAGTCCACACGGTTGGAAAGCGAATATTCGTATGTCAGCGGCGACCGACGTGACTTCCGAGAGATTTCAGAGATCGGCGGCAGTCTCTACAGAACTGGCAAAATAAACCGTTACGCGGTGTACGCGAATCTTACGGCTCTCTTTCTGCATCCGTGGTCGGACTATGCTCAGTCGCTCGTTATTCTTGCTCTGCCACTGGGCTTCGTCCAGACTTATTGCTCACTTCGCTCGTTTCTTGGTCACTCAGTTCTTCTCTGATTACTTTTAGTAAAAGTCACGTGCGAGTTATCTGAAATTGTTAATCTAAAGATAGGGGCAAGGGTATTGGGATGGACCTGCCTCGCCACCAGCCAGGCATCCAATGAACTTCTTCTTTGCCGACCGTCCATTCATATGGATTCAACTCAATCATGTTGGCCAGCCTGGTTTGTTTTTGTCCCTTGCATTTCGGTGTTTGCCAAGAGTCCACCTATTTGAAAAATACCTGCTGATCTGAAGATAAGGGCAAGGGTGTACTCTGCTGGTGGGTCCTGTGTGCGTACCAGCAAAATCTTCCATCGTGAGTTAGAATCGCTGAAGAGAATTGTATATTTCCACTCTATATGCCGTAGAGTGTACTGCTTTTGTACTACTTCAGAATCAACTACTACATCGCTAAGTGGTGTTCGTTGAATGATGTCGGAAAGTAGGTGCCAATGAGGTCGTGTTCTTCGCCCCAAATCCACTCAGACTCGGAATATATAGCAATACCCATCCACAGTCCCAACAACTCCTCATAGTGGAGCTACGGGTCTGAGCGGAGTCCTTCCACCGGAAGTAGAACCTACCCCTGAGAATGAGCGATCAAGGCTCACGTGACAATGATCTGATACCCTAACCTATTGTTATCTATTTTTCAGGTTCACCAGTTGAGCTTGACGGCAACTCGCAAGTAAATTCATTTCACGTATCGAAAAGTAAAAGAAGAAAAAAAAAATTATGCTCAGAAAATCGTTAATAAGGTTGTCTCCTAGTGCATCACTTTCATCAAAAATGATGCGGTCGACTGCCATGAGACCAATGTCAGTCTTCCGGCCTATGGCGTCGACTCAAGCTCACATGATGGTCAGTTCACGAGGATTGTTTGGGTTCAGGAGTTATTCCGAAGAAGCCAGGCCTGAGCCAAAAGATGGTGCTGCCGCTACTGACTCTGAGGGTACCCAGGCATCTAAGGGAGAAACTGAAAATGCTGACTCGGAATATGCCAACCTTTCAGTTGAGGAACTACGAGCCAGACTCAAGGAGCTTCAAACTAAATACGAAGCCAAGGATAAAGAAGTTGCTGCTTTCAAAGAACATTATGCCCGATCAGTGGCCGACTTCAGAAATCTACAGGAGACGACTAAGCGCGAGATTCAGAAAGCCAAGGACTACGCTTTACAGAAGTTTGCCAAGGACTTGTTAGACTCTGTTGATAACTTTGATCGTGCTCTAGCAGTTGTTTCTGACGATAAAAAGGCTGACACCGAGCTGGCCAATTTCTATGAAGGTGTTAAGATGACACAAGAAGTGTTTGAGAAAACTCTCGCTCGCCATGGGTTAGTGAAACTCAATCCTTTGGGAGAGAAATTTGACCCCAATGTCCACGAAGCCACTTTTGAGGTCCCTCAACCTGATAAGGAGCCAGGTACCGTCTTCCATGTCCAGCAGACTGGCTTCTCATTAAATGACCGAGTGTTGAGAGCACCCAAGGTTGGAGTTGTGAGAGGCACTGATTAGTGCACTCAGCAATATTTAGTGTTGTATATACAGGTATAAGTAGTGTGGTTGATGGTTGGTTTTGTACATATATATTAATTTTAGGTTTTCGCCATTTGTCGCCATTTCTGCTACACGGATAAAGTATCTGGGTGAAGCCTAGCCCGCCGGAGGCAGACATAGGGAAGACGCATTAATTACATTTTAGGATTTTATATACATTCTCCGCAAAACAAGGCGAAGAGAAGATTGATACT
Organism: Sugiyamaella pinicola; assembly: GCA_030565085.1. Taxonomy (NCBI): domain Eukaryota; kingdom Fungi; phylum Ascomycota; class Dipodascomycetes; order Dipodascales; family Trichomonascaceae; genus Sugiyamaella; species Sugiyamaella pinicola. Next base: position 83,479 of record JAJMAW010000044.1, on the reverse strand, counting down.
ATCTAATCTTGATTGAGAACCGAGAAGACAGAGAGCCGACTACCTTATCTTGGAGTGAATTGATTTCAGAGTTTGTAAGAGAGCGATCCATGGATTGATAGATGATGCGATAACATTGGCTCTTCTGATTTGTTTTCGGATGGACAAACTCGTCAATGAGACTGACATTTTCGACAAGATCGCCGGCAATCGAACGGACAACTTCCATGAGATCATTTATATGTACATCGCGGTTTTCTTCGCACCAAAATGCAACGTCTCTGAAAGTAGAAGGGTACTTGGAATACGGTCTGAATGTCGAAACAGTGTTTGGCTTGAACTGAGACAGAAAACGATCATCATCAGACCAGAAAAGACGGATATCTGGGATTCCGAACAATATCATGGCTGTTCTTTCTAATCCAATTCCAAAAGCCCAGCCAATTTTGTCGCCAACACCAGCATTGGACAGCACTTCGTGTTTGACAATACCACAACCACACATTTCAAGCCACTCGCCTTTCCACCAGATTTCGATTTCCCAAGAAGGAGATGTCCAGGGGAAGTACGCTTCAATCCAGCGGGCTTTGATAGGAGAGAAGAGGTCTGGGTCAGTTGAACCAGCCTTAATGGCTGCTTCACGAGCTTGATGAAACACATGGCCCATTAGAAGTTCAATAGTCTTTTTCAAATGTTTACCAACAAGCTCTGTTTCTAATTCGGACATGGTTGGTTGACGAGGGTTTTCGTTATGAAATGGAGGATTAGGATCGGAGACCACGATACCCGAGTCTGGGATACTGTCGAGGTCCTGCTGAATGGCTTTGGCAAGATTATCCCCGTATTCTTTTCTGGACCAAACTCTAGCACCTTCCATTTGGTGGAAAGCAGGATAATGTGTTCTATCGATGGTATCCCGGCGATATACGTCAGCAGAGATCAGATAACCCGGGGTCTGACAATTCTGGAAACATTCTGGTTCGTGAGCAGAAGTATGAGTTCTTAATAAGGTTTTCTCATTGATGTAGTAAGTATCAGTTTGGCTTCTACCAGGATGGTCTGGAGGGAATCCTAAAGCATCAAAATTCTGATACGTAGTCACAACTGGTTTAAAGTCATTGTATGGAGTGAAACCGAGATCCTTGATGCGAGATTCAATTAGAGATCTAAGAATGCCTATAGGGTGTGAAGGTTTCAGGTGCAGTTTACGAGACGTTAGATTTGCAATGGAATTAGGAAGGTTTGTGAAGTGATCGGTTGGATATTCATTGTCTAAGATTTTTATAGCACTGTTGGCGCTGGTAGAAGAAGTAGAATTAGATCTGTATATAATCCTACTAGAGATAATATTGCTTCCTCGCAGCCTAGCAGCCCCTTCTAACAGAAGCGTGTACTCTCGACACAGCTTCATCTTTTTCTGTACAACTGGGTTCGATTATAATTGCAGAAAGATCTATCGGGATCAGTCAATACTCTCACAATTAAAACAGTCACGTATATAATCACAATTGAGTCAAAATATTTAGGTGTCAATAATCCCGGCGTATGCTGAGTGGCTTCGAGCCATCTGAACATGCCATTCTTCCAAGCGTGAACCTATCGTCTCATTATAGTTCAGCATGCAGGGAAAATATATATTACTATATGGGCGCATTAACTCCCAATTACACATACTACGATTTAGTAAAACCCTTATTTAGTAATTTGTCACTGGAATATTTATATATCAATTTCACGACATCAAATTTGGATACACTGAACTGAAAATAAAAGTGTATTCTTCTTGACGACGTGACAGAAAGAGAAACACAGAGTCTTCTTATCTCATTCGACTCTGATCTACGAACTGAATATAGCTCATTATGTTTAGTAGAGCGTTTTCAGCGTTCAAGCCTTCAGTTTTGCTTGCACCAAGAACTATTTTGGCCGCTCGCCCAGGACTGACAAGTAGTTCTACTACTACCTTCAGACCCGCTCCATCATCATTCCAGCAGATCCGTCTAAAGCATCAATATGAGCCTCGAATGAGAGTCAATCGCAAAGCTCAAAAAGGTCGTGTTCCAATTCGGACTGGGGGGAGTATAAAAGGATCCACCCTACAGTTTGGAAAGTTTGGCCTCAGACTTAAATCTGAAGGAGTTCGACTAAAGGCAGTTCAGCTTAAAGAAGCCGATACTGCAATTATGAGAGCCCTGCGTCCATTGAAGGGCAAACTGTTCCGACGACTGACGACCAACATTCCAGTGTGCGTCAAGGGTAACGAAACTCGTATGGGTAAAGGTAAAGGTGGTTTTGAATTCTGGGCCTGCCGCGTGCCCACGGGGAAGATTCTGTTTGAAATTTCCGGGGCCAATGTCCACGAAAGTGTCGCACGAGATGCGTTCCGCATTGCCGGAGACAAGCTTCCTGGCAACTATGAGTTTGTCAATCTTGATACAGCACCTAAAGTCGGATTTCAATCTGCTGATATCGACGGCAACCCGATCAATTTCTATGAAGCTGCGAAAAAGAATCCCACCAAACAGTATGCTAATATTCTTGAGAGCCAGGATCCCGAGTTGAGAAAGTACTTAAGAAGATAGACCACTCAGTATGTATACCTGTAAATAAAGCATTGTAACTTAATCGCTGTCTGCATCGCCAGCTGGGGTTTATACCCGCCCGTAGCTCCGCTTCACGTAAGAGCTAGGATCGTAGGATCAGCGGACTGAGCAAGCAGCGGGTCTGGGCAGAGCCCAGTCGCCGGTGGCAGTGCCGGAGGGTGAGGCGTGATCAAGGATGTATTCAATGCGTCATGTCGAAGTTTTCTAACAAGTTCATCACCTTGGCGACGTACGCTTCAAGGTGGAAGATTGCTTTGCTTCCTTGTCGTAATCGATGGTCGTAGAAGCTAGCTATTTCGATAATGTCGGCTCCTACCGTAGGGGACACTTTGCGTAAGAGAGAGAATGTTAATGTTTTGAGAATTACGGGAGCGGGGATGCAATGCGTCAGAAGCTCGTAAAGAGTGCCTCGAATCTGTAGCAACTGGGCGACGGTACGCTTGTTGATGGCATCGTCGGCGATTTTGGAAATCACAAGCTCCCAATCTGCTGGTGGAATGGCCGTATCCCTTGTGATTCTCTCATTCTGGGCATACATGGCCTCAAGAATTAGCAGGCATTTGCGTAAATTACGCTGAGAATGGTTGGCAATCTTGGTCCACAAGTACTCGACGTCTTCTGGTGCCTTGGGCAATTCAACCTTTTCCTTCTTGGCAACCTTGGTGAGAACTTTGGAGATTTCTTCAACTGTAGGCGCTGCGACTCTGACAAGTAATGTTCTGGATTTAATGGGCCCGATAATATTGGACGTCGACGTGGCTAGTAGAATCAAGCGCAGATTAGGCGAATACTTCTCCATGGTTCTTCGCAATGCCGACTGAGCGTCTCTCGTCAACGAATCTGCTTCATTGATAACGACAACTTTAAACTTCTGCTTAGAAGACAAATCAACTTGCTGGGTCTGGGCAATCTCCTTCAACAGATCCTGAATGACCACTCGATCATTGTTGCCCATATCACTGGGGGTGATCTCTAAATGATGGACAGACGAAACGATGTTGAATTCTACTTTACGACTACCAGTCTGAAAAACTCTTGCATCTATCTTAATTTTCGACACTCCTGGACCATACAACTCCCTAAGCACAGCCATTACACGCGTCTTTTTACCTGCTCCTGATGGACCGTACATCAGCATATGAGGGAATTCGCCACTCGCAGCCAACGATCGCAACGAGTTGGACAGGCCGTCATGATAATCAAGAGCATCCAGGGTCTTTGGCATGTATTTGTGAACCCATAAAGACATTTTAAGAATTGAGAATTGAGAATGTCAAAAAATGGTTGTCGCGTTCAACCAAGTTATATATTTTATAGACACGGAGAGGCGCGCGCACCCGCGACAGCAGTAGCCGCGATTTTTTTATCATTAAGGACCCTGCAGAAGAATGCACGCAGGGCCAACCTGCCTTGGCGAAAAAGAGGGAAGGACAGTTCAGATAAACCATTTTTCGCAATTTAAAATATTTCTCATTTCGTGAACCTAGATAGTACAAATATAAAAGTACAAAGCATACTAAACACCTCTTTCCGAAGAATCACTGATGTCTTCTTGAAAGTGATCGGTTGACTTCTCGTTGTTGTTAAAGAACTCTTCACGGTTGTATCCCTGTTCGTCGTCTAAGATAGCATTATGATGAGGTAGTTCAGCAGCGATATTAACCACATCCCATGGAGTCTTTGGATTAGATAGCTCAAAGATCTTGTCAATCTCTTCAAGAGATCTTCCAGCCGTTTCTGGATAGAACACATACGTAGAGACGAGAATCAAAAGATTCAGTCCCGCAAACACTGTATAGGTATAATAGCCAATGTTCGCAAACGCTACTGGGGTAATCATCACTACCATAAAGTTGAAACCTGACAGGCAATCGTTAGTATTGGACAATTCCATCGACTAGCGACGTTTACTTACTCCAATTTGCGGCGGTGGAAGCACCAACTGAAGAGGCTCTGACCTCCAGCGAAGCAATCTCAACCGGGTATAGCCAAGTCATCCCCAGCCATCCAATAGCAAACTAGAAAGAAAAAGTTAGCTATGTCCACACTGCTGGGAAAAAGACCCCAGTACTTACGAAAGTATTGAAAACAAAGAACAAAATCGCTGCGGCAATGCCTGCTCCAGAATTTTTTCTTTCTGTCGCATCCCATACGGTTATGGTAAGAAGTACCATTGTAAGGGTTTGTCCGGCAGCACCAAATAACATTAGCTTTCGTCGTCCAATCCTCTCAATAGTGTAGAAGGCGATAAATGAAGCAAGAAAGTATTCAGTGCCATTACAAGCGGCAAGAATTCTGGCCTTGAGGGGGCTTAACCCAATGGATGTCTGATAAATGAAGGCACTATAGAAAGTGATCTAAAGTTATTAGTAAGATGGCACTATGCTGGCGCGGTGTCAGTGAACATATATATACTTACTAAATTAATTCCTGTTAACTGCTGTGCAGCCTGATTCCAAAATCCAAGCATCGCACGATGGAAGTGTTTCTCGCGTCCAAAGGTGAATATTCGTCGAATAGGAGCATTGCTACGGGACTCATCGACAAGAGTGGCTACAATCTCGTCGATCTGGGCATTGATTATATGATGATCTGGTTCGACGTCGTCAAGTGCTGAAAAGATTATTCGAGCTTCCTCAACTCTATCCTTTTTGATAAGCCAACGAGGCGACTCGGGTAATCTCAGTACAAATGCTACAATGACAAGAGCAAACACGATTTGAAAGGCGATTGGAAATCTCCAATTCACACTGCCTTTAGCAAAAAAGAACCCAAAGTCGAGCCAGTAGCTTATCATTATACCACCAGTAATAAGAGCACCTTCAACCATTACTAGTTTTCCCCGCACACTTGGTTTGGCTATTTCACTCTGCCATAATGGTGTCGAACTGGTGATAAATCCATTACCGATACCAGTAACTATTCTTGCCACGATGAGTTGAGCAAGAGAAAAAGAAGATGCCTGTAGAATGGCACCAATAATCATTACGATGGAGCCAGCGAAAATCACCTTGCGACGACCAAACTGGTCGCCGAACCGCATAGTCAGAAGAGCGCCAATCAAACATCCAATTTCATATAAACTAACCACTGTACCTTGTATAGTAGAGTCTTTCATTCGTGGGAATGTATCCAAAAACTCTGGTAAACTTACTGAATAGTGTGTTAATCGTTTGTGAATGAAAAAAAGTCTATCACCTACTCACTATTACTTACAAAGTCCTCCTAAGACACCTTGGTCGAAACCAAAGAGAAGAAATCCAATACCAGCAATAATAGCCACCGCGTTGTTTAGCTTCCTGCCTCGCAAGCCAAGATATGTCACTTGTTTTTCTCCAGTAGTCATGGTTGAAATGTTGACAAATAAGAGAAACAAAGATTACTATCGTAGACAGCGTCCTCTATATATAGAGAATTTTCAGGGGTCATGTTTGTCCTAAACCGGAAGTCATCATGTAGATTACTGTGAGGGGGTATATTAGGAAAGTCAAGAGTGCGATGCAAGAGCACGTCATGTTAGATTTTACCGAGCGAGAAAGGGTCCATTCAATATGCTCATCGGAAACGAAAAGTCCGGGGTGCATTGTTTGCGGGGAAATATTACCTCTCTCCTAGAAAATTAAGCTTTTGACGTGGCTTCTCAAGCTCGGAATGGATGTTTCAGGAAATTCCGCCCGATCGCGGAGATCTCTCTCGTGACGACCATCATTGGCGCCGTACGCGACTGTCACATTACAATTGATAGACCCAAGAGGTTCCTGTTTATCTTCACAGGAATAAACTTGACCGGGAAACTCTAATAGTGCCGCCGGCGGCTGGCTCCGGTTCGCGGAGAGTCACGCCAGAGTGCTTTCAGCGGCTGAGCTCCGTCCAGACCCATATAGTCTGAGATCATAAGCTCTCCGCGAAGCGGAGCTACGGGTCTGGGCGGAGCCCAGCCGCCAGAGGCAGGGACTCGACTCGCATCTGGTTATGCAATATAAAAGTGGGTATACCCGGCATCGCTCCTTATCTCTCATGCCCATGCAAGTTAATCGTGCGTTTCTGCAGCCGGGATATCCTTATCTAGTGTTCCCTGACATATTATAAAAACGTGACTTTCAGCCGTTTTGAGAATATTTTGGGGGTATTGGGGCAAACGACTGAAATGGCTCGCGTAGCGACCGAGTTGATTAGACGGAACGGTAGTTTTCCCGACAACTCTATTCTCAGGATATACGTGATTCCCAGCCGATCCATGCGCGCGGTATTTCTTATCAGGTGCTGGTCTTTCTGAGGCTATTTTGTATCGAGAAGAGACGTCGTACCATTCTACTGGTACAGGCGCTAGCACCCCACGACTATTACCCCACTCAAAATTAAAATGGTTATATATAAAGGCCAATCTAGAGCGATAGTTTTTTGCTTTCATTTTGTTTTTTCCAATTTTTAATCTTCATTTTTTTTGGCTTTTTCTTGTTTAAATACTGTATCAATCATGACTCCTCCTCCTCCAACTGAAGAGACTGTTGCTACAGTTGCGAATGCTGCGACGGCTGCTACTGCCACCACCACTACCTCAAAAGTTGTACTACCCATCACTCCATTCGATTCATATCCAAAGGCTCGTCCTGCCCCAAAAGAACTCATTGGTGTCGAGGCTGCTTTGCATGCTGCTACTCATCCCGAGTTCGAAGCCAAATCTACAATTGCTTCTCAGTTCTCGCTAAAAGATAAAGTAGCTATTGTAACGGGTGGTAATTCGGGCATTGGTTTGGAATATTCAGTTGTTTTGGCTGAATTGGGTGCTCTCGTATATGTCCTGGATTTGGCTCCTACTCCATCTGAGGATTTTGTTGCTTGTAAGACGTATGTTAAACGGCTCGGCACTGGTGGCTCTCTTGAATATAGAGTTGCCAATGTCACAGATGGGCCTGGAATTGCGGCAGTAACTCATGAAATTGCTGAACTTCATGGTAGACTAGATGTGTGTGTTGCAAATGCAGGCATTCTCGGTCCCGTGGTTGACTGTCATGAGTATCCTGCTGATTGGTTCCGTAAGATCATGGAAGTCAATGTAACTGGGGTATTCTTAACGGCCCAAGCAGCTATCAAGGAAATGCTTGAACGTAATTCAAAAGGAAGCATCATCTTCACTGCTTCAATGAGTGGTAGCATCATCAATAAAGATATGCATTGGATTCCTTATACTACAGCCAAAGCAGCAGTCATCCAGCTTGCCAAGGCATTTGCCTGCGAACTTGGCCAGCATGAGATTCGCGTCAATTGTATTTCCCCTGGCCATATCCGTACCCGAATGACCGAAGCTTATTTAGGTGTTGAGCCATTAATCGAAAACTGTTGGGCATCCCAGAACCCCATGAACAGATTGGGTTCTGTTTATGAACTTCGCGGAACCATAGCATATTTAGCTAGTGACGCTTCTACTTATACGACTGGAGCCGATCTCCAGGTATGTGGAGGTCATACGGCGTGGTAGTATATGGTCATATCTATAATTAAATACACTACTTGCTCTCATAACTAATTATCTCTGCTACCTTTTCAGCAGACGCACTTGATGTATCAAACTCATAACTCAACCACTCCTTCGCCAGACGACGAGCAAGTTCAATTCCAATTACCCGTTGTCCCATACACAAGACTTGAGCATTATTACTTAAAATGCTTCTTTCAACACTAAACGAATCATGTGCAGTAACTGCTCGGACTCCATTAACCTTATTAGCAGCAATGGCAACTCCTAAGCCTGTACCACAGATCAAGATCCCACGATCAGCTTCTCCATTGGCAATCTTCTCGGCTGCTGCAATTGCTACTGATGGATAAGCAGTAGAGTTTTTCGAACTGTCGACGCCAACATCGATAACCTGGCTCACGGAATCGGATTTTTCCAAGTCTGCTTTAATGATGCTCTTATAGTCTACACCAGCATTGTCGCTTCCAACCACGATCCTATATTTTCTCGTCATTGTCATGATGCTAAACTTAATATTATAAATATGGATATATAAATAATATAAATATTTATTTGCTTCGGATAACATCTCCAGCCGCTGGTAATCCTATTTGGGAAGCCCGTGCGCAGAGCAGAGTGGGGGAGAATGGGGTAACCCCCAAAAACAAAAGCAATTCACAAGTCCCCCACACCCCGTACCCCAACCGCACCTGATCCCTATAGATGAGAGAAAGAAGCTCTCCTGGCGGGATTTCCTAATTATCTCTTCCATTTTAGAGATGAAGATAATAAATATACTTGACTTCCCTCTCCTATAGCATTGTCTTTTGTCAAGAAATGTCCGTTAAGCACTTTTTCCCTAATCAAAATGGTTTGGTAGTAAAGGCACTTCAGGGGGTTGCATCGCAGAACCCGACTCTCGCAGTACTAGAGAATGATAAAGTACTCTACTACGCCGAACATGACAAGTCGAAGGTATCTCTATTATCTGGCGGAGGCTCAGGTCATGAACCCGCTCATAGTGGATATGTGGGCAAAGGAATGCTCGCTGGTGCTGTATGTGGTGATGTGTTTGCGAGTCCGAATACTAAACAAATCATGCATGCTTGTGAAGCAGTTCCTTCAGATAATGGATATATATTTATTGTCACCAATTATACTGGTGACATGCTACATTTTGGACTGGCCAGTGAAAAGCTTAAAGCTGCTGCTTCAAATATACCTCCCAACGTTGCAGTCATAAGGTCAGCAGACGATGTTTCTGTAGGACGTAATATGGGCGGATCAGTTGGTAGAAGAGGATTAAGCGGAACTATTATCATCAATAAAGTCCTTGGTGCGGCAGCAGAAGAAGGGGCTTTATTTGATTCAGTGGCGGATTTGGGGCATTCCGTTGCTGCTAACATTGTTACCATTGGCGCTGGTTTAGATCATTGTCATGTTCCAGGTAATTCAGAAGAGTTTGGCGGCTTGGGGCCGAACCAATGTGAAATAGGACTTGGCATACACAATGAACCAGGTGTAAACCGTCTAGAACAAATCCCTTCTATCGATGAATTGGTGAAGTCGTTATTGAAATATTTATTAGATCCAACCGATCCAGATAGAAGTTTTGTAAAATTCCAACCCACAACTGATAAGGTGGCATTGATGATTAATAACCTTGGTGGACTGTCACTAATTGAACAAAATGCCATTGTTGAAGTAGTTCTCGATAAATTAGAGTCGGACTATTCTATAGTCCCTGTTCGCGTATACGCTGGTCATTTCATGACATCGTTGAATGCACCCTCTTTTTCCATTACTCTGCTTAATATATCTCGATCTGCAACCCAGACTATTTCAGAGTTACAAGTTTTAAAATATTTGGATGCCCCTACTGATGCGTTATCGTGGCCCAATAATCACTACAGAAGTACAAAATCAATTGACTTAAAATCCCAAGTGAAATCACTTCCCAAACAGACCGAAATGAAGAGTACACAGCGACTATTCGATTTAATCGTAGATCCTATAACTCTAGAAAAGAAACTTCGGACTGCATCTAACAATTTAATATTGGCTGAACCGGACTTGACAGCATGGGATACAAAAATGGGAGATGGTGACTGTGGGAAAACGCTGGAGTCAGGAGCATTGGCTCTTGTACAATCTCTAGATTCAGGCTTAGCCAAGCCCGGTTCAATTATAGATGTTTTGGAGAAAATCGTCGATATCACAGAAGATAAAATGGGAGGCACATTAGGGGCTATATTTGGTATTTATTTTGCTAGCCTCTCATCTTCGTTGAAGGAAGTTCTCGCGTCTGGTACAACTGACCCTATCCAAGTACTAGCCCAATCTGCTAAGGAAGCTCTTAATAATTTATACCAGCACACTACTGCTAAAGAAGGTGATCGTACTGTAATGGATGTCCTCATTCCGTTTTGCCATTCACTTGTAGATACATATAATTTAGAAACTGCCACCAGGGAAGCTCATAAGGCGGCAGAAAGGACTAAAACATTGGTTCCAAAGTTAGGACGGGCGACATATGTTGGAGGAGTTAGTGAGATGACTGTATTTCCTCCTGACCCAGGCGCTTGGGCATTGTATGAGATTGTAAAAGGACTTTCTTAGCTATCTATATTGAATATATGTAACTAATCCATTTGAACCCATACCGCAGTTATATGTATAAATATAGACTCAATTCCCGCTCAATGTTGTTGTAATCACAATCTTCACTTTCCTCTTCATACTGCATACATATACGTACACAACAAAATGTCCATAATTGGTATATCTTTGAAAACCTATATGTCCATCAAAGACACAATCAAATATATTGGAGATCTCAAGCCTATTGTTGCTATTAGTGAGGAAGCTGGCGTTGACTTTTTCGTTGTACCAGATATGGTGTCTCTCGGCCATGTTGGTACAGCTATGCATGGAAATGACGGACCACGTCCAATTTTAGCCGCTCAGGATTGTTTTTGGGAGGATCGTGGAGCGTATACAGGCACTGTGTCGCCCAAATCATTGGCAGAATTGGGTGTTAAGATAGTTGAAATCGGCCATGCTGAGAGGCGTGCTATATTCCATGAAACTGATGGCATAATAGCCAAAAAGGCACAGGCTGCGGTTCGAAATGGTCTTATACCACTGTTATGTATTGGAGAAGAGGTTCACGGCAGTGTGGCAGATGCTATTTCTACGTGTGTTCAACAGCTTCGAGCTGTTACAAACGAGATTCCTTCCGATAGCGAACTGATTGTTGCATACGAGCCTATTTGGGCTATAGGTAAAGAAAAACCAGCGGATGCTGCTTATGTCAAGCAAGTGGCTACCGGGATAAAGAACGAACTGGCCGGAAGGAAAGGGCGCAGTAGAGTTATATATGGTGGAAGTGCGGGTCCTGGAGGCCTTTTCCAATCACTTCATCCTAGTGTAGATGGATTATTCTTAGGAAGATTCGGACATTCACCAACCAATGTCAAAGATGTATTGGCAGAGATGATACAAGTGCGTTGATGGAGGTCGACAGATCCGGTTCTGGTTCACAGAGGGCAGCGGCTAGGGTCTGAAGGCGGAGCCCAGAAGTCTTTAAATAAATAATATATTAATAATCAATATAATCGTTCTCATTGAAGAATTCAACCAAGTTCATGTCCCTTATAACCAGGCTCTTAAAAGTATCTTGTTGGTTAAAACTATCAACAGCCAGGCCTGGGCCTGTACCTATTGACTGGGGATAATCGAATAGAGTCATTCCATTCGCGTTGAGTCTACTTTTAGTAACGTTATTATGTAATAAATCAGACTCCGTTCCCGTACTGGATGGTGATCGATCATATTCGTTGTTGTCTCCATCAATTGTGCCGGAAATAAACATTCCATATATATCATCGACCTGTTTCTGCTTAATTTCACCTGCCAGCCAACGACGAGTTGATTGGTCTACCGACGCTCTTCTAACAACGCCCAAATCTTTAGTCGTCACATATACCTTTGAATTGACGGAAAGATCCACATCAGGCTCGGAGGCAGCCAATGAATCTAATGTCCTACTATGCCATGAAATCCCCCTCCAAATCTTTTCCATCCGGTTCAATGTCTGACGGCAGGTATTGTAGGTTCTTTGTAATGTGTAAACAGGTTGCGATTGGAATGGAACTCGCAGTGAATGCCATAAAGTTAGTGAAGCACAAGCAGCCATGTAAATAGGTTGGGAGAGAAACGGATTGGCCAAGAAAGATTCTGGTTCTATAAGATCAGCAAATGTGACCATATCAGCAATGCTTATAGCACCCGAACCAGTGAGTTCAGCATGTGGGTTTAATACAAGACCTGTTATGTCCAATTGACATTTGGGATAGACTAATGATGGTTGGTGAACAGCAAGCACTAGAGCCTGATTCCAGATATGTAGAAGGAGAAATACTGGAGAACACTTGAGCTTGGCAAACTCTTGAAAATTTTGAACATCAAATAATAAATCAAGAGGCAAGGCTGTATAAAAGTCACTAACTTCCTGTTGGAAGGATGCAAATATCTCCATTATATCAATATGTTCAGGAGATAATGGATCTTTAGAGTTGGTAAGAACGATTTTTTCATTGTTTGTGTGCGAGTTGAGGTAGTTGGAGACTTTGCCTACAAGCATCAATAGTTTGCAGAGATAAGGGAATGGATCAGATCGTTTTTTGCCATCAGTATTTTCAATCCATCGTGGCTTGGGGTCGTGCTCAATCGCAGAATCTGGTATTGTGGTGATTCGACCAGTACCACATGATATTAATCTATCCAAGCACACAACTGACCAAAAGACATTCTTCGCGAAAGATGATTCTGGATCATTAATAGTGGCCTTTTGCAACCCCAAATCATAACTCATACGTATGGCCATTCCAGACCATGACCATAAACCTGAATCTCGATCATCTCCAAACTCACAGTAGGCAATTAATAACAGGGCAAAGACTATTTCTACACTTGGACAGGAGAGGTGAGGAATAATCAACCTTTTTGCTGTTTCGGCATATTTTTCTGCTAGAGAGGGCGGTTCGGTTTCATTAGCTACCGACTGTTCAGCTTCAGGGGCTGATGGCTCCTCTTTTGACGTATTCTGGAAAGTGCTGGCGGCTATGATCTTAGAAGGAGTGATTCTTTCAGCCAAAGAAGCCATTGCATAAAGTAAACACTCTCCTATTACTCCATTTGATAATCTTTCTTCGAACAAATCATATGGTAGATAAGGGAGATAGTTAGACATTCTTTCACTAAAGAGCCTGTATAAGCTCCTCGATGGCAATGGTATCATATGATCAATATATGACGAAGCTGCCGGATCATCATCCAGTGAGTTTTGGGATGTTAAAATAGGGGATTTGGCGACAGAGGACATTGTGTTCTGTCTTTCGACAACCACATATTGACCACCGTTATCAGGTTCGTTGGATTTAAGATTAACTGACAATAGTCTAAAGGTGCCATCCTTTGGAGGAGCAATAGCTGTAGGGCCAAGCCACCGAAAATATGGCTGCCTGGTAGTTGTGGTATGAATTGTTTTAGGGGCTGTCGATTGTGTGGAAAGGTGGCTGTTAGAATGCACAAGTGTACGAGGACGCTTGTTTGTCGGACCATCGCTCTCGCTATGACTATGATAGCCATCATCACTTTTGGATTCTCGTGTTTTCTCGTTCATGATTTTATCATCGCCTTTACCACTACCATTACTACTACTACCCCCACTGCCCCCACTAGCTTTCGCCTTACCTGCTCTCGACGGCTGTCGTCGATAAACACACGGGACATTTTTCACTTTACAAACATCACACGGTTGAGTCCCAGAACATCGACCCTAATCAGAGAGGTTAGAACAAACCCAGCATCTTCAGACAATAAAAAAAAACCTACCTTTCTTGCTTGACAGCCCAAACATGCATTTTTTACACGCTTTGGCCGTAGACCAGGAATGTCATAACCTGATCCAGGCTGACCTCTGTGAAAAGACGATTCAATGACAAATTTAATATCCGACATGACACCCATACCATAAGGCCATAGTTCAATTGTGGTTATTATTGTAGAAAGAACAACAGTACCCCAATCTTCAAGAACCCCGCAAGTAAATCGCCGACCCCCACGACCGTGCATATGCCAAAACAAAATATTGGGGGTTGGAGATGCGGCTGATATTAGTAGACCAAAGTCGATATAATGAGATACTGCTATCTGATCTGCTAAAAAGAGTATGGAATGTGAACTATCTGATCTTTTATGGAGGAGAGAGTGTTCAGAGATAAATGTATTAATTTCGAAAATCAATGAAACCCCTTCAGTATCAGCAATCTTTTGCTTTTAGAATTGAAAAAAAAAATTGATGTATCATCTGCCGTTGCCAGGAATCGAGCCTGGGTTTCTTCGGCCACAACGAAGTGTACTAACCACTATACTACAACGGCCTGTTTATGCAAATCATTGCGGCTAGACTACCATATGCAGCAATAACATATGATCGGCGCGCCGCATATTGAGCGGCGCTTTTCCAAGTAAAGCCCGATTTACTTGGATATGGAAAACCAGTTCTCTCACAATAATATGGGAAAAACTTATGATGACTGCTCACTACCATGGGGTAGCGGTGGGATGCCAAAGGACGAACTTGACTACCGCTTGTAGACCCTCCTTGGTGCCAGGGTCTGTATCGTTCAAATTGACCAAATGTCCTGAAGGACACTTTCAAAACGTGGAAATCCGACCCTGCCCTAAAATGTTGAGTCCAACAACGAACCCTGCAATAAAAAGTTTTAAAACGCTGACAAGCCCTTATCTGGTGGCACATGCTGAATCCGTCTTCCTTTGTATTGTTTTATTTGTATTTATGTAAGACAGAGACGTTAATTGATTATATATCTATCTATCAAAAAGGATCTTGCTTAGCACAGTATCCATAAATAATACTTTTTACTTACTTATAGATTAGCGACTATTACGTGCATATTCATATTCGATATTTGTATTCCTCCTTCTTTACTCCGCATTCACTCTTGGGTACTATGTTTTTGGCTTCCCTGTGGCACTTTCAAAAAGCGGAAATCCGAGCCTGCCCTAAAATGTTGAGCCCAAGAACGAAACAGAAATAAAAAGTTTTAAAACGCTGACAAGCTCTTATGCTGAATCCGCCTTTCTACGTATTGTCTTATTGTTATTGTAATATATAACTCTGTAGGGCAGAGACATTAATTTATTATCTATCTATCTAAAATATATTATTTTTATAATTATGTATGACAGAGACGTTAATCGATTAACAATTCGATGCTCCTTAAATGCTCAATTAGAAGCAGTCAACCAGATTATAAAACAAGGTCATAAATTTGATACCCCCTTCTCTAGTGAGATGAATTGGAACTTCATTTCGTTGACTTAGGTTGTGGGTCTGCTGAACGATAAAGAAAGCATAAATTGTAATCCTAGTCCGGGTATATGGTATATAGTTAAATTTCAATAGGTTATTGATTACAAATGACACACATTAAAGTCATGACGTTAATATGTAAAAGATAACCATTAAACCCTTATATACGTAGCATCAATCTGTCGTAAAGACGGACTCAGCGCCAATCTCACTTTATTCCGATAAGTCACTCGATTCTCCAATTGCAAAGGATTATGCTCAAAATAGACAGTATGCAGACTTGGCAGTTTACCCAGCTCTTCTTCAACATTCTTGAAACTACTAATCTTATTCCTCGATGCCCAGAGCTCCTCCAAATTAGTCAAATGACGGAGGTTAGCCAGCTTATCGACCCTATTCGACGAGATATCTAAAGTCTTTAAGTTGATATTATTATCCAGCCCTTCCATTGTTTCAATGCCATTATCAGATATATATAATTCTTCTAGGCTTTCTAATCCTTCCAGCCCCTCCAATTTGACAATTCTATTTGCTTGAATGGATAGAATCTTCAATTTTTTCAAGTGCGACAAATTCTCAAGCTTTGAGATCTTATTTTTACCCAACCATAGTTGTTCTAAATTGACCAAACTATCAAGGTTCTTAATTTCGCGGATCTTGTTTGCGCCCAATTCCAGATTAGTGACATTCTGTAGATTATCGAGTCCTGAGATTTTACTGATTTGATTTTGACAAAGATACAACGACTGTAGCCCAGTCAAGTGATCAATATTCTTTACATGCTTGATATTATTAAAACTCAAGTCCAATGTCATCATTTTGCTAGTGAAATGCCCAACGTGTCCAACATGTGTCAATCGATTGTCATACAAATCCAGCTCTTCCAAATCTTCCGGCAAGTCTTCCAAACCATCCATTGATGAAATCAAGTTCTGACGGAAGCATATTGACTACACACACTCCGTTAGTAAGCGATAGAGCCAGTATGGCTGTAGAACCGTCGCCATTCTCTACTTACCTTGAGGTTCGTCAATCTTCCTACCCCTAAAGCACGAATAGACCTAATTTTGAGATGACTGATATCAACCTCCTAAACGCGAATGTTAGTCGGCCACCGTACCCTCTTAGTTATGTCCATTCGTCTACTCACTTGTGCATCATCTGGATAATCCTGAAGAACGTCTGACATTTAGTTAGTACCATCCCGCCCTCAATGACCTTAAAGATGTCTCATCTTAATCTCCTTACCTTCGTCGTTATCTAGTACTTCACCCTCAATATACTCAGTTTCCCGGTTAACTTCTTCATCATCGTCTACCATCTCTAAACTGGATTCTTTTTCAGTGTCAATAACCGAGTGATTATCCTTGTCTACTTCATCAGCCGATACCTCATCATCTACCATGATTGGCTCAGTCGATTCAGGAGGGCACGTCATATTATTCAGCAATAGTCGCACCGATATAGATCGAAACAGTACTTCACAAACAGAAACTATTATCCCAGCTCAGGGTTAGCGAATAATATGTAGAACCACAAATATAAATAACCTAAAAACTGTTAAACCTGTTGCTGATATTCGTATAATCAAGGTTAGGATATCTATTTCTATCATGTATTTTCAATCGGAGATTGTATCACGTGATTTGATTATGCAGGGCCTGCGCCAGTCCTCCCTGGTCGCCAGGAGTCAGGACGTCTTCTGCCAGAGTGGTCTCATCATCCACATGCCTCTGGCAATGGATTGGCCAGCACCACTATCAATTGGTCTTATGGCGAGAGAAATGACTACATTTATGCTTGTTTTAACATTCCTGCCCTCATGTTCGAATGAACGATAGTTTTTTAAGAGCCTGCTCAGTATATAAAACTTGTCTTAAAGGGACGTACATCATGACTACTGAGACTGTTCCTCTCGGCCGTTGGTCTCCGTTGGCATGTACCTAGACCCGTGGCTTTGCCCGGGATGATCTATTCGTGAATGCCGAAAACTTTCCGAACAGTAACAAAAACCACCGCCATCGAGCATGGACTTGAGAAAAAAAGGCTCAGAGGGAAAAGGTATATACTTGTATATAGTTGCATGGAGAGTAATCCGAGGAAAACAGAGCTGAATCAACAAATTACGTAATAAACGGAATAGAGAAAGAAAGGTTTATTTGGTAATCTAACAGAAAGTATACATGAAGAAGTAGGACAACCAAAAAAAACAACAACAAATTTACTTCGGTTTGCTCTTTATCTCTCGCTATTTTAGCGAGCTGAAGACAACAAAGTTAGTCATCTGCCTGTCTGACATTCATCCACCAGTGCGTTTTCCAACGACCAATACTTACCTTCAGGTTGGGCCAAGATATATTGAACAGCATCACTAACAGACTTGATCTCATCGGATTCAGCGCTGAAAACAAAGTTAGCAACTACGTCGGCATTCCCGCCACCACTCTGCTAGATCCATAACATATGATCCCAACAACTCAACAAAGCGGAGCAACGGGTCTTGGCTCCGCCCAGTTCGCCGGAGACGGTCCCCTCTCAGCACACTTACTCTGGGATTTCAATGCCAAATTCCTCCTCGACTGCAACAATAACTTCAACTGTGTCAAGACTGTCTAAACCAAGCTCGGTAGAGAAATTGGCAGTAGGAGTAATCTTAGATGCGTCTTCGATTTTGTCAAAAGCACGGAACACCTTCACAATCCTTTTCTCAACGTCCTCTTGACTCAATCCACTGGGAGAAGACGAGTAAGATCTCGTCATTGCTAGCATATTGACAAAAGCTGGAGCTTGTCTACGGAGAGCATTCGAACCAGCAGAACGAGCAGTAAGAGCATAGGACGCTCTCTTAACAATTAATGAAGCATTCATACGAAACATGGTTTTTGTATTTGTTTTTGTGAGAACCTCAAGGTTTTGTGTTAGTAATAGGTCGAATCTCGGTCGGTAATTAGTGTGATATAGGAATTTCCAAAAGCTCATGCTATAATTTTCACTTCACCAATCAGATGTGCAGTTATATAGCGCCGTGCGATCAGCCTTTGGGACCATGCAATATATATATAATGATAATGGTTCTCCATTATTCGAAGAATAAACGAGAAGTATTCAGATACTCTCCGGTATAGTATACTGATAGGCATTCGAAATCATCTATAGACTATTAAGTTCAACCATTCTCTTGTGACGGGCTGCATCAGGCGTCAAGCAATGAATGTAAATATAATGGTCAAATGCTATATCCTTGCCTGTTAAGAAGATAAGTGTTATCAAGAAGGAAGCACGTTTCAGCCGATTCAGTTCCGATGCTGACTGATGCAAATAAGCGGGGTGGGTTCCTGGCCTACTATCCCAGATATATCGAGGAGTCCATTTACGAGTAATTACAGCTTCAGTCGCTATTCTTATTAATCTATATAAGAAGATGTGTTGGACGTTTTGAATAGACACGGTGAACTAACCCTTCTTGTAAAGGATGACAACTGAAAAACATCTGATAAATCTTGAATCATCTACGTATTGAACGAACTTTTTGCAAGATATAGTCCCGAGTAGAAGCTTGATGACAATAGCTGTATGTCTCTTCTCTTCGATTCAAGGTACTCATATACATCATAATCCTCACGATTACGGAAGAGAGCATAATCAAGTGGTGCTAGATATATGTAGATTACGCTGCCTATCTGCGCTTCCGACAGCCCCCTTTCTTATACAGATAACGATTAGAAATCTGAAAAAGTTGATGGTTCCTCGCGTCTCTCCCAATGTCATTTTCGATGTAACGAGACCATCAAGAGAGAATCCGAAACTGGTTGTCAATACATTGATGAAAAATACAGAGCTAACGGCGTGATCATTTGCCGGTTATTATGCAGGGCGCAATGACAATGTACAATGACTTCGAGGACATGTTTATTGCGCTTCAGGATATAGCACTGCCCAAAAACTATGTGGAAATTACCACCACTTCAGTGTCCAATCCCTAATGGTAACGGCAGGCTAACGTCACGCCCTGATTGATTCAATGTGCCGAGTCGATCTGATTCTCAAGGAAGGAGGATTTGTGGTACCGATACTAGAGATTCAAGAAAATTTTGACTCTGAAATAGTACAGTATTGAAGGTGTGGTATTGGAGTTCGACAATAAACATGAACATCTGGCCAGGAGACAAGAGTACCATTTTGGTATGACGGTCGGTAATATCTCCTGATTGCAATCTCAATATTATTGCTGATATGGAGTACAAAAATAATCGGGATAGGATTAGTATCCGCCATGAATGAGAAATTCTGAAGTGTAGTTGAGTTCGGCACAGCTCCCTTACGATGAGTGATAGTATTAACATAAAGCTGCATCTGAAATAAGCCACCGCTTGATGAATGGCGAACGACACTCCATTAGTCGAGCCATTTGGATGATGGAGGTGGGTCAGAGAAGTATGATATCGAGTACATACCTCTATGTATTTAAATAATGTACGGTGATATCGAGAAGGATAGTCAGTCCTATACTGAATGATTTGCGAAGGTGGTGAAGCCAAATTCCCCTATAGTCAGAAGGGCAAGTTTGGCCAACAGCGCTTTCAATGAGAAATGAAAAAAATTTAAATGTACTATATAATTTTGGAGATTGCTTGCCGGTGGTCAAGCTATCGAGAGGGAACACCGGGTTGAGGTCTAACTCGATTGTTACCAAGGCCAATTCTGGTTGAAAAAGGAATCCTCCAGTTTTTAAGAGGAATGACCTCATAAAACACCAAGCCAGATAAAACCCATCCAACAGTAGCAGAGACCACGGCTGTAGGGACATAGCTGATAGCCAGTTGGAAAGCAACGAAGTGTAGGAACACCTTATCAGACACCTGTATCTTAACTCCATCCGACGAGATTGGAGATATTTGGAACCGATACACTGCCGGTACAAGATGATGATATAACCACAATAGAGCAAAAATTACCGGCGTAGGGCCCGGTGGCACGTAATTAAACGGCACTATTAGGTGAGGAATGAAATGCAAGCCATAAACAATAACTGGCAGAATAATCGAACTAAGCAGCTGAATTACAACGATAAATGACTGGAAACACTGTTAGTCATAACGGCGGGGCGCTCAGCCTCTGGCGACCGGGCTTTCGCTCGCTTCGCTCGTTTCTGCCGGAGCTATCATCAACCGTTATTGTGACCTACAAGAAACTTAGCTGAGCCCATTAATCGTTCAATTACACGGAAATTGTACAGTAGTAGGATTCCCAGAAGAACCTCAGACTGGTTCACATATATCAATTGATTGAATATTAGTCTCCACCACTGATCTGAGCGATAGGTATGAATGTTAGAAGTCAAAACAGAGCACCCCTATAACTCCCTCTCCCGAAGCGGAGTTGAGCAAAGCCGCCGGAGGTACACTTAAGACACTTACGCCAAACAAGCAGGTGAGGGGTAATAGCATAATCAAACAAATACTGGATTTCAAGTAAGGACGACAATATGGGCACTATAACAGAGAAATAAATAACTGTTTTTGTCACCGGCGTATCAGTGAATCCCGATGCAGTGGATGCGAACATTTCTGTGAAGTCGGGCGGAAATGGCCAACGAGTTATATGGCTCGTATACAATTATGGCGTCGTGAAGCCTGAAGATAGTCAAACTGCTACAGCTATCACATGATATCTCACGTCACATATAACCCGTACCCAGACAACATCTTATATATACACTCATATTTCATTAGTATTAACGAAGAAATAACTTTTAATAGACCAGAAACCAGAGTGAAACAGTAATAAAAGAAGAAGCAAAGAACTAAGGCAAAACGGAAAGAAATAAATGCCGGGACCAGATAAACCAGTAACACCTGCATCAGCAGGTGATCAAACCACGCCACTGGCGTTATTATCAGAAGCTTCATTATCGACACCTGTCCATGACGCTGCTAGAGATGGCAAAGCACTGCTTATAAAATCCTTGTTAGCAGCAAATCCTCGATCTGTCAATGCTAAAGACCAGGATGGACGAACGCCGCTCTTCTGGGCCATTTCGACCGGAGGACCAGAAGTAACGTCTGTAATTCTCAAAACTGTTCGAGAAACAAGGCCTGTAGGTTTTGATCTGGAAGAAACAGACGAGTCTGGGTGGACGGTACTTCATATTGCAAGTTCTACGGGTCAACTGGATGTTATTAAGCAATTGGTGGACATATCACAGTCGGTGTTTTCCGAAGATCTCGATCTGAACGTTCAGACGAACCGTGGTCAGACGGCTTTACATTTTGCCGTGTCCAAGTCTCATATCGATATTGTCAAGTATCTGTTGGATCATGGGGCATCGACGCGCCTAAAGGATTCCTTGAACCAGAACCCTCTTTTCCGAGCGGCATCAGTTGGTTCATTACCGATTACCAAGCTATTGCTAGCCGCCAAATGTCCCTTAAACAACACCGATAAGGAGGGGTGGAGTCCGTTACACCATGCACTTGCAGAAGGGAATGGAGATGTCGCGCTAGAGCTCATAGCGGCAGGAGCAGATCAGGAAAGGGCCGATACTCACGGCCAAACTCCCTTTGATGTGGCTGTGGACGACAAGGTGAGGAAATATGTTCAAGTAGCCTTGTCTAAGAAGTAGTAGTTTACCTATCTGGAGGTCACTTTGACCACCGGTTCTCTAAGAGTCATATCTCATAGGGCCCACCTATTACAGCTAGGGACTACCACATCTCTCCGCGAAGTCTGGGCCGAGCCCAGCCGCTGTGGGCATAAATAACAGAGATAAAAAGATCATGTACATTTTTCATATGCCTGCTATTTTTTTAAATATTTGCAAATTATGACAAAAAGGGACATGTTTAACAGCAGAAAAAACACAATACAAACACAAGAGCTGAAGAGCAGAGCCAACTCCCATTAAATCATTCACCACACAATGAACGATTCTATTCAAATTTTTTTTATTTATGTCAAGGTTTCCAAGCAGTTTAAACCTTGAATCCTCTAGATCTTCTACGACCACGGGCACGTTCAAACTTACGGCCCTTTGATTGAATTCTAGGAGCCTTACCCTTGTGAGGACCCATGCCAAAGTGTCTAACAGCCTCACGAGAAGCTCTGGGGCCACGGAGAATCAAAGTGTTCTGACCAGTGGGGGCACGACGAGCGAGCTGATCAAGAGTGATGGCTTCACCACCAGCCTTGACAATGCGAGCACGGGCACTGGCAGTGAATCTCAAAGCAGCAACAGTGGTCTTGGGCACCTCTAAGAGACGGTTGTCGTCGGTGACAGTACCAACAACAACAATAGTCTTCTCTTCAGCACCCTTTTGCTTAAGAGCACGAGCAATACGCGAGACAGACACTGGTGGTCTGTTGATCTTGGACAAGAACAAAGATTTGAGAATGACCAAGTTGAAGTTGGAATCAGTACGACGGGCCAAAAATCTGTACAGCTTGACCAAAAGGCTCAAGTATACATTCTCCGACTTGGGAGCAGTACGGTGACTTTTTCTAACGTGTTCTTTGGAAAATTGATCTTTACCCATTTTTGTGTTTGGATGTTGTCAAACTGTCGAACTTAGGGTCGTTGAGTTGGATGGTTGATGTTAACGGCAGGAGAATCTTCCACCACTTCTTAGTATGGCGCGGACAGTTGAGTCGGTCCCTATTCTATAATAGGCAATGTTATTTTAGCGGGTATAATATTAGCAGTCACCACAATTCCACAATAGGCAATTTTGTTCTGTTTCTTCTTTCTACAGCCGCACGGCTGTATATTTCTTGAGAGATGCAGGGAAAAAGATGCATGCAACCTTAACTCTGCTCCCTGGCTGTCTCCGGCGGCTGGGTCTCACTCCGCTTTGGGAAATTTAAAATCACAGCTCCTGCCAGGGAAGAGTGTGAGAACCTATACAGAAAAGTGGTATTTACCTCCACATCGTACATGCATTGGAGCTGATTTAATATTTTTCTAATTCTATCCTTATATAAGAAACAACCTTGGCAGTCGCTCTTGAAGCGAACAGCAGACCAGAGTGAACAGTGTCAATGCCACTGTTTGAGGTAATAGTCCATTTTGTCACGAGATTGCAAATTGGAAGTGTTGACGGTAGGGATGATGCGAGTTGAACGGGTCTGCTTGCAGAACTCCTCAAGTTCATTGAAACTAGAATGTTCGCTGTAGGGAACACGGAACGAGTGGATGTTGCCGGTAATTTTACGACATTTCTCAAGCTCTGCCAGGGTGAAAGATGGCGGTTCGGAAAGCGCTGACTTGTTGGCCGGCGAGCGAAATGTCCACCCAGTTGGCTGAAATGCCAATAGGTGGGAAAAGGTCTTTCTTAAAAAATGCCATTGTTCCTGCAGCCCCTTGATGTTAAGATCACGCATACTTACAATGTGGACATTGGCCTCCAACCCGTTGTCCGAAAGCAGACTTGTAAGATTGTCGTCTTCTAAGGCCAAGAGAGTCTTTTTTTTCGAGGGTTTTGCAAAGATTTTACAATTGAGCCGGTTGGCTATATGCACAGCAAGCTTTTCCTTGCCTATTGTGTATGAACCGACATATATCACAGGATTGAATACAGCTCTCTTACTCTCCAAAGATCGTGCGAAATAATTATAAATGGTATTTTTCTTAGAACAAGTGGGTATCTCTCCATGCTCAATCATTTCGTAACAATAATCTCCACATGCTTTCAAAACACAATCCTGACTAGGGAACATATAGGCAGGATTCAAATACGTCGTGTCCAAATATATGGTATCAATAAGATTTGACATTGGTCCGATGGTTCCTCTAAGATTTGGTAGCCATTTATTTATTTCCTTCACGTGCTCAGAGCATGCTCTGAAATCTCCAGTATGAAGAATTATTTTTCGACGGCTAATACGACTATCATGTCCACCTATCAACATAATTGCGGACCCTGGGCAGTGATTAGCATCAAGGAAAATAACGTCCAGCCCGTCGATGTTGGTCCTCACATTCAAAGGAACCTCTCTAATAATAGACGGATCAACCTGCAAATGCATTTGAATCAATCTACTGGTGATCGCTGTACAATATACCAATCCATGCCTCCAAGACTTCCCTAGTCCTATATAATGATCAGAATGGAAATGACTGAGAAAGTACTTGTTAACTCCAGCAATAGCACCAAAGTTAAAAGCATCGACAGCAATTATTCCCTGACTAAACTCAATGACTTTATAAAACGGCATTGCTCTGGGGCTACTACTAGCAGTACTAGTGGAAAAAATAGAGGAAGAAGAAGAAGAAGAAGAGCCTGTTGAGCTATATGTGCTTCTACGACTCGTCGCCTTTGTTGCTTTTCTATCTGGTATACTGTCGTTGCCATTGCCGTTGCCGTTGCCGTTATCAGACATACTTTTCCGTTTCATCGGATTGGTCACATCTATGATGGCATGTGACTGCTGGGTCCTCTCTTCTTGCTCGTTGGCGACACCCTCGATACATACATTGACATGACGGTTTCTTGCAGAGAAATCAAACCCACCTAAATCATTCTCACATATTGGACATAAAACCTCGTTTTCATCAACCATTGATAAATGACGCTGCTGCTGCTGCTGCCCCCCTCCTGGGGTTTGAGAAGTATTCAAAACATTCGCCACATGGTCCTGATATTCAGTATTCTCGGAAGAGCTCTTTTGAAGTCTCATTAAGCCTGATCCAGTACTACTGTTCCTATTCTTTATTATTATCTTTGTATTGGATCTCATCACCTCATCCTTTTTACTAGTCGAACCACCACTCCTCTTGGCCATCTTTCAAACACAAGAACTCAACTTATATAATATTACATTCTTATCCAGAAGAAATGAAAACAGATCCGATCGCAATATGGTGGCACCAAGAAGAAACGGGCTGAAAACGCGCTGAATAAACAATAATAAAGGGATTATAAATTACTATAACGAATATATATAAATAAAATATATATAAACAAAATGGCCTGGGATAAAAGCCACTTTCTGCAAACATCTTAATAGTGTATACTGATATAAGAATAAATATAAAAAAACAAATAAAATAACAGAATGTATAAAGCCCACATTTTGTCAAAGTATCCATTCAGTATCATTTAAGGTTATCTGCTGAATGTCAGTTGAGGTTTTAGTTGTTAGTGTTGATATAATTTGGTAAAATTGAGTTTCCAATATCAACCAGGCTCGAATCCTCTTGATGTTCAACGATGAAACTGGGCGACCCCCCTTCTTCCAGGAGTTTCACAGGCCTTCTGTGACCGGCGATCTTCATAAAGAAATAAGGTGAACTGGGTCCGAACGGAGTCATAATGTATCTGTTACTCTGCACTCGAGCGTCGACCGCTTCTCCATTGTAAGGTATCCTACCCTCGATAATCAATTTATAAAGAGTGCAAATTTGCCATTGTGGAACGTGGAAAATGAAAAATCCCGGAAAGAAAGTAAAGCTGTGAAAATTCACTTTTCTTGTAGATCTTGAAGATACGGTGTCTTTTACGAGCCTAGGTCTGACGACTTCAACGGTCCACATCAAGATGTTATTCGAATTGGTTGTGGTGGTGCAGCTTCTGAATAAGAAAGGTTGGTGGAGTGATATACATATATATCTGTAATGCCCTGATTATGCTCGTTCCCTAATCACGGCGATATTGATTTTCGCTTGAATTGAAGAATAAGCTTCTCGGCACAATACCTTGCAAGAAGCTCGTTCAATACGCGGGTACTTCAAGATTTATCTGAGATTGTTCAGTTGACATCCCTCAAAATGAAAATAAGTGCTTTGTGTTTCTTTCAAGCATCAAACTCCTCTTCTTTATAGCTTAATAGTAACAGCGGCTGAAGCAGTAATTGGTCTTGGATGGAGTCATTCGACCATTTATACAGCTTCAAAAAAAATGATAATAGTCTCTAGATTTATAACGGTAACAGCTTGTAGTTTCAATTATAATACTTATTATACTTATTGATATATAGAAGTAGGCAGAGGTTACAAGTGGAAAGCCTGATGCTATCGTCGTGAAACGCTCTTCACTCTCTTCTTAAGGGCGAGCCATGCCTTCACGAACAACTCTTGACACTTGGTCTGCCTCATTTCTATAGGAAAAATATTCTATGGATCGCAATTGTCGATCAGCGTACACGAAATTAGCCGTGAGTGCTAAAGCAATGTGCGTCGAACCGTTCTCACCGGCAAAAATTCTAGCAGTTTGCTCATCGATTGTAGCAGTAGTCTGATTCTTAGTGCTGATGGCTACTATTTTTGTAACTCTAGAACTTCCTTCTACGTTTGAGACCATCAGACTGCCATCAATTCTCACTCCATTAATGACCTCAGAGGGGTGTAATTCAAAATGAGCATATGGCATTTGTCTCAACAGATTTGTTTTCATCTCTTCGAGAAGTCGTATAGAACCATTCTGACGGATACTGCTGAAACACATTTTGAAAAACTGGAAAACGGAGATGCAGAATATCAGGGAAGGATGTAGTAGGGCCGATACAACTGTTGGTGTGGCGTGAGTTTGTGTGATTAGTATTGTGTAACTGCTGATGGTGTGCCGTCGTTTAGTGTCTACAGGCTTAATTGGGAGCGCCTACTGTTTTCTATATGATAGAAGATTTTCTTATTTGAAAGGCTTTCTGAAAACAAACTGATGATATTATTTATTCCTCCTCGAATTCTGTTGTTTAGATTTTCTTCCGTACTCAGAATGGTCCTTCTTACTGACAAACGATGAAAATTATTCTTCAGTAACACGGGCAATTGCTCCTATATATATATATGGTAAGCAGACTAGATAAAACAGTGGTGGTTTCATGGAATAGGGGTGTGTGTGCCACGTTTGGCCAAGCTACATAATAGTAAAGAGATTGTGCACAGATGAACTGCTGTGATGCGCCAGAAGCAGCCATTTCCCACAGCTGTCTACAGGTCTACGAGCCTCCCAGATATGAGAGTAATGCGCGCTATCAACGTTTTATGATGTATCCCGTGTCGTTAACCGAGTATTTATGTATGATCATGTTATGCACATTGGTGGCTGTGAAATTAAACCCCTCCCTGCCTGTGAATTATCTGAAACACGTCGTTTTCCACGAAGTTACGTCCCTCTTTGGGAACCCGCACCATAGATTATGCAGTAACATTTAGCATGCGGCAAGATATGATAGTTGATCTGTTAACTTAAAAATTGCTACTGATCAGATTATTTACCATCTGACTGTCTCAACTCAGCTTCATTCCATTCCATTCCGATCTTTTGACTTGGTAATTTAGCAAATAGAGTGGCAGCCACTTGAAACACTAGTCTCGCTGTCGCGTAAGAAAATTCGCGAGTCCCTTCTCCCTTGCAGGACAGCTGCGTTCCTAAAACTTCATCAGCAGTAGGGAGTATATTGAATAGGGGCTGGCGACATATTTTATTTTTCCACCCAACAAATTATCTAGTTGCAATTATTTTCAGATCCAAGATCAACAAGGTCTCCTGGATCACATGACAAACGCTGTTTACAGAATGTGTTGATGTACCAGCAGAGAATAGCAGTGACCAGTGGGATCAGGAGAACGAGAACTATTCAGGAAATACAAGCACACAGCGTGGTATACATCCTGACTTGACTATACTCCTGTTCCTTGACGCAGAAATTCAAATAAGGGTGCGATTGAATACACTTATTGCCGTATTGGTCGTAGAACTTCATCTTCATCTTCATCCCAGCCATACATCTTATCGCGCTCTTTAGCTTCGGAAAAAGTGATAATGGAGCTGATTAGTAATGGTGATAACTTGTAGTTTCAGTTATATAATTATTGATATATAGGAGTGGAAAGGGATATACGTCGTGCTACGATAGTCAACATCAGTACTGATCACGTGATTAGTAGGTATCTCATGGTAATATGTGCGGCAAGTTGAAAACACATATATCACTTAGAATTAACGAAATAATATAAATCACCCACAATAGCTAATGTCAAATATAGCTCTGTATGTCAAATATTCGTTGTCAACTGCTTTGGCGGCGTGGGCATTTCAGAATATCAATTCAATTGCTCCTAAGCCTTATTTAGTAAGTAAAGCGAGTTGGAGAATAACAAATAGCCAGAGATATTAACGAGTATTTATAGGACGAAATATTTCATATTCCCCAGACTATCAAATACTGTCTGGGCGATTTCAGATCATGGGATAATAAGATTACGACTCCACCAGGGGTATATTTATTGGGATACATGTATGGCAAGGCCATTGAATATCTTGGTAGTAGATGGTTGATTGAATACGAAGGAAGTTATAATATTTGTGGAGATGTAACAATCTTAAGGAGCATGAATCTATTGGGAGTATTGATGGTGATACCGGTTTTAGTATTGGTGATTGAAGAAGAGTGGACGGAATGGAGATGGAGTATTGGGAATGATGGCGAAGACAAGAACAAGGGTGACCTAGGAGTAATCATTTCAGATTTCCCGCTGATAATGTTTTTTGGAAACTTGTTTTATACTGATGTTTGGTCGAGCATTTTTGTTCTTAGTTCTTTGGCACTGGGACTAAGTAGATGGCCAATAACAGCTGCTGTATTAGCATTGATAAGTTTAGCATTCCGACAGACGAATATTGTCTGGGCAGCATTTATTGCTGTGGTTCTATTGCTTCAACGAGCTGATCGAGATCAGTTGGAGACCACCCAAGAGGACCTGGAAGAGGAGACCCAAGGAACGAGAAAGGTGGACCACAAAAGAGAAAAGAACAAACCAATTTCTCGGCGAAAAAAGCCGGCACTTTCACGTTTATATCATTTTATCAACATTTTCCTTAACTTTCGGGAATCGTGGAATATTGTTGTTCCATTTGGTCTAGTCGCTACTGCTTTTATATATTTCGTGGTAGTCAACCAAGGAATCACGTTGGGTGACAAATCAAACCATCAGATGGCAATGAACTTGCCGCAGCTACTTTATTTCAGTTTATTTCACTTATTTTTCTCGTGGCCGTTGTGGCTGACAGAACCGAAATCACTGATTGTTAAGAAATATATCCCTGCTATTATTGGAACTCCATTCCATGTTGTGGGATATGCTTTCAGCCTAAGTGCCATTGCTTACGCCATCAGTGAGTTCACAATCATTCACCCCTTTCTGCTTGCTGACAATAGACACTATACATTCTACTTATGGAGAAGGTTGATAGATCCTGCTTGGCACCCGTATGCTAAGTATATTCTTGTTCCTATATATCATTTTGGCCTCTGGCTTATAGCTGACACGGCTTTTTCCACTGACTATATTATAGCCCTTGGATACCTGGGCTCGGTTGCTATTACTCTGATCCCCAGTCCGCTTCTCGAACCCCGTTATTATATTATCCCCTATATTATTTGGCGAATCATGTTTGCGCCCCGTATCAGTCGATCCAGCATTGGTCTATCTCTAGAATGGTTATGGTACATGACTGTCAACATCATCACTGTATACATCTTTCTCTACTATCCGTTCATCTGGCCCCATGAAAGGGAATCGGGTCTGCAAAGATTCATGTGGTAATACTGAAGCTCCGGCGGCGCTAGCTCGAGCTTGGCTCCTCGAATAGTCAATAGCTCGTCCAGCACCTCAAGCTGAGCGGCAGAACGAGCCGAGTGGATTGTAAGAATATAGTTTATTTATAGATAGGGGTAATGACTAAATATCTAGATTTGGACTTCCGTTAATTCATCTTCTAACATGTCTACTTCATCGTCAGATGCATTGGCAGATGTCGATTTGGAAGAGGCCTCTTTGGGAGAGGTTTTGCCAACTTTGGTCGTAGTAGGATCTTCTCCTTCTTCTTCAGTCAGTATTGGCTCTGAGGTCTCTTTGGCACCAGAAGACTCGGTCTTATTAGCACTATCGGTGCCTTTGTGTGTGTGTGGATTTTCTGGTGTGGCTACTGAGGGACTAGAGGGTGAAGTGGCCGCCGTTGATGATGACACTGTTGGAGATGCAACAAGATTCGTTGTTGATTGGAAAGGCGAAATTAGGTTGTATTGTTTAGGTGAAGAGAGCTTTCTGCCAGTTGGACCAGTACTAGTGGTAGCTGACGAAGTAGTGCCAGCAGCAGCGCTAGAACCAGTACTGGCAATAGCAGTGGTAGTGGTGGTGCCAGGAGTGCTAGGCCTGGAAATTCTTCCGTTTGGAATACCGCTGTTAGCAACAACTGGGCTATTGCCCCCTTGACGTTTACGGGACAATCGAACACTTCTCTCTACTCTAGATTTGAGTACTTCAAAATATGGAACTAATCGCCCATTTGGTGCCCGGAACGTTAATGAGCCATCTTCCACGTCTTCATCAATATAATGATTACCGGCCTCAAGGTCATCAACAAACATTGATAAGAATGCGCCCCATGATGGAGCAATGACATATTTACGGTCAAAATCACGACCGAAAAGAATCACTTGACCCCATCTCCCTCGTTTCCCAGGGGCCAAATCGACGGCGATATTATTTCCTTCGTAATCTTTAGCTAATGGAATCCACGCTGGATGGGCATAGACTGGTTGAATGGCGGCTTCTGGTACAGATTCTTGGCGTTGGATCCAATTCATGGTATTTTTGTAATGTTGTTGCTGTAGCTGCTGCTGGCGGTCCGGCTGTAGGTTTGGGGCCAAGGCTGTTGATGATGAGCTGCTGCTACCGCTAATAGACCGATTTGTGTGATGCTGCTGCTGCTGTTGTTGTTGCTGTTGTTGAGAGCGTACAACATTATTCAGTCGAATAGCAGTATTCTTCCAATGAGTCCATTCCTCAGCAATACCTTCTAAATCTAGAATGCAAATCCCGAAGAAAAGACCAGTAGGACGACCTCCTCGTTCCTGGCCATCGTGAACCATATATGAATCACGCACTTCGAGCGGAAGCGTGCAATCTAAATCGGACTCCAGCTCATTCAAATCAGCGCCTGTCACTGGGTATGCTAGTTGATCATATAACTCAGGATAATTCGCTTCCACCCAGCGATCTATTCTTTTCCAAGAAAGAGCCGGAGCAGGAGGAGGTGGTACACCATCTGAGTAGTCTTGTAAAGGAATGGCACCATTGCCCATTTGAGCTGATCTCATGCCAGGAGCGTAGGCGACTCTGTTGACAGAGTTCGAAGATGCCGACGCCGCAGCATTGAGGCTAGTAACTGAACCATTCTGTGAACTCGAGCCAGCATCGTCTAAAGAAGTAGCTGACGGATTATTGTGGTAGCCAATCCTGGTGAACATCAGACCATCAGACGAAGAGCTGGCAGCAGCAGCTGCGCTTCCAACACCACCAAATTCCTCATGGCCACTGCCACTAACTCCTAGTGGAGTTCGACTGTATTTCGTAGAAGCACCAGGCCCACTACCATTTGGAGACGATCTATACTGAGA
Source organism: Sugiyamaella pinicola (assembly GCA_030565085.1). Lineage (NCBI taxonomy): Eukaryota > Fungi > Ascomycota > Dipodascomycetes > Dipodascales > Trichomonascaceae > Sugiyamaella > Sugiyamaella pinicola. The sequence continues at coordinate 51,639 of JAJMAW010000044.1, read as the reverse complement.
TTCATATGAAGCATACCGGTCGTTGGTAGTTACAGAATGAATGAACGATTGAACAGACGAGAAGAATTTATCCATATTGCACAACAAACGATATAGCCACGTGTGTTGCTGGGAAAAGCGAGGTTAGTTAGTTTTGGTCATGAGAGACGCCACGAGTGCTATAAGGTCTCTGCAAAGCGGAGCTACGGGACTGGACAGAGCCCAGCCTCCAGAGGCATGTCGCGTTTCCCTGATAGTTCTGCACTGCCAACAAACTTCACAACTACGGCTTTTCATACTCACTCTCTAACTGTAACGGTTCCGACGGTTCCTCTTACCGGGTTGTTGTTGTTTCTGTTGGGGGTCGGTTGGTACTTTACTACGTTCAGGAGACGAAGAGAGTGATATCTATATGAGAGAGTCTCGATGATTATGCTGTGTCGTCGACGGTTCTAAAGCGCCCGCCAAAAACGCGATCAGGAGGTAAAAATATATGTGCATGCGCGGTCGCGGGCGGCGACCGTGCTCCTTTTCCGCCTGCTTAATCAAGCGACATCGGTACTGGCAGTGCCGTACTACTTGAATGAACTGCCCCTGTCACTGCCGTACCACAAACTCCCAACCGTCTATTTTAGGCGGAAAGGTAAACACACAAAAAAACTTGGCTCAGCCTTGCGTAAGAGGAGAACGCGTATCCCGTACCAGGCACCCAGCTGCCAGGCCAGGGGTGGACACGGATGGCGGTTTCGGCGGCCGGCGGCCGGGTGCTTCCCAGATCCGTTGAGCTGCGGAGTTCAGTCGCCGGAGACCGAGCGGGTGTACCACCGGAATGAGCGCAGCGAGGCCCAGTCGTCAGAAGCGAAAACGGACTAGATACTCGGCGTTTTTCGACCCTGCGTCGCCGTACCCCTGGTTTTTCCCAGAACATCCAGTCTGCATCATCTTCGCTAAACGAGCTGTAAGCCATATTGTGAAAAGACTCTGATTATTAACAGGAATCGAATGAAACATCACTTAACTCTTGTTTGAAATTGGTAGATATTATTCTATCTTTTCATGAAAACGGATTTCCTAGGTTTGGTATGTACACACTATATATCTCTCATGGGTTGTCTCTAACGGCAAGGGCTCTTCTCAGACCTATACATCGAGTTTCACTGGATTGATCTGTGCTTTGCTGTTATTCTTCCACTGTGACTTTTGGTCGCTAGTTCTTGACACCGTCACTCACGCGCTACCCAACGCTTCCAGCCCTCCAACGCTCCCAGCCCTCCGCGAAGCGGAGCAACAGGTCTGGGCAGAGCCCAGCCGCCGGAGGCATGAGGGCCAGCAGTGAAGTATATATACAAAGTCATAAATTTATTTATAAATACATAACTTCAGACACAAATTTTTTATTTTAGAATAAGATGGTGAAATTTTATACAGGCAATAAGACGGTCAGTCGAAAGACATTTAGTCAAAAAGACCCATACCCATATCTTCATCAGATTCCTCCTTCTCCTCTTCCTTCTCCTCTTCAGCAGCAGCTTCACCACCAGCGGCGGCGGCAGCAGCACCACCGGCAGGAGCAGCAGCACCGCCAGTAGGAACAGAGGCAAGCTTCTGAGAACCTTCAGCAATGAGCTCAGAGACATCCTTACCGGAGAGCTCCTTGAGGAGAGCCTCGACACGGTCTTCTTCGGCCTCAATACCAACAGAGGCAAGGACGGTCTTGATGTCCTCAGCAGAGGGGGCGGCGTTACCACCGGCATTCAACAAAAGGTAAGCGGCAAGGTACTTCACTGCAAATATGGCTTGTTAGTAGATGAAAAATAAGAAGCAGATATTGGAAAGGGAGTCTTGACGAAACTGAACGATTGCTGGTGCTATGTGCAATCAGTAAAACATCAAGCCAAGTGAAGTCAGATCTATCAGTTGAATCAGGCCTACCTAGTCCAGAGCTATCGCCAGCGCCGGAGCTATCGCCAGAGCTATCAGTCGAGCTACTACTATCCTAACTGCTCATCGAAGCTACCACTATTAACGGTGCAGTCAAAACCAGCACCATATATTCATTGCGAAGCTCCAGTCATTCAATACTCACTTTTTAGTTTTAGTTTTTTTGATTTGTTTTAAGAATAATCAGATTAAGCTCTTGAAATGGGCGGACTATTCCTTGAAAGAAAGAAAAAAGAGAAGAAGATTAATATGACTAGGAGTGAAATTTGATATGGGCTGGTTTGTAGGTGCTCATAGTATGGTGCAGATGGCGCATAGAGTTCAACGTCTGATTGAGTGGGTATTGGTTGGGAGAAATGAACAGAAACGGAAATGACGGTATCAGATATACTGTGCAAGCCATTTATGAATATCGGCTGTACACCTATATCAGCCATACGCTACTTATAAACAGCAGTCACGTACCACCTCAGCCGCGTGCCTCTCTTCTTCCACATACGTTGACCAGCCAGAAACCCACTCAATTGATTTTTTGGTTCGAATATTATTCAGTTTGGAAAACAACTTGTATCGACAGACCATCTTACGACAGTTTCGACGACACATTAACCATACAACAAAATGTCTGAACAAGAACAAATTGACGCTGCTGGTATGTTTTAGAGAGTATGGGAGAGAGAAGAGGAGAGGGGACGCAATAGAGATAGATATCTAGTGAACATTGTGAATAATATGGTACGAGAACAACAATAGAGTCAGTAAACGAGAGAAGCATCGATGGACGACCGAAAACAGTATTCAAGATGAGCTCAATAGCATCGCCTGTTCGATAATATTTGATTGATATACATAATCCTGGTTCGAGCACGCTTATCACGATGATGGTCGATGATCCAGAAGTATAACAAATCTATATACAACCAAAGGAAATACAGCTGCCTAGAATCAGCTAGGGGCTCAAACCGATATCGACAATCGAAAACCGAAAGCATGTTCTCAGAATCACTACCACTTGCACCATTCTCTCTTCACTCATGTCCAAGATGACAAAGTACTAACACCACATTATAGAGCTCAAGAAGAGAAGATCCTTTAAGAAGTTCTCCTTCCGTGGAGTCGACCTCAAGGACCTCATTGAACTCCCAATTGAGGACTTCAGTGAGCTTGTCCACGCTCGTGCTCGTAGAAGACTCAAGCATGGTCTTAAGATCAAGCCCATGAGATTTGTCAAGAAACTCAGAGCCGCCAAGTTGGCTGCTGGCCCTAACGAGAAGCCTGCTGTTGTCAAGACCCATCTCCGTAACATGCTTGTCTTACCTGAGATGATTGGTTCCGTCATTGGTGTCTACAACGGTAAGGTCTTCAACCAGGTTGAGATCAAGCCTGAGATGGTTGGCCACTACCTTGGTGAATTCTCTATTTCATACAGACCTGTTGCCCACAAGAGACCCGGTGCCGGTTCCACCAAGGACTCGAGATTCATTCCCTTGAAATAAGCATTTTGTTTATGAACCTAAAAATTTGCTACTTTTATGCGATGTAATTGATATTATTTCATAAGCTGCTGTCTTTTCTTCTTCTGTCTGGGCACTGTCCAGACTCGTGACTGCGCTTCGAGATGATGCTCTGCTAGAGGGCCTTCCTCCGACGGCTGGGCTCCGCCCAGACCCGTAGCTCCGCTCCGCGAGGCGGATGTCCACCACGATAGACGTCCGCGAAGCGGAGCTACGGGTCCGGAAACAGCCCAGCAGTCGGAAGCAGGACTCCTCCCTCTGGTAAAAGAACAGTAGAAGGATATAAATAGAGTACATGCTATAAAGGAACCCCTTCGTATTCCTGCTCAGAGAACTTGTTAACAAGACGTCTCCAACGAGCCTGGTTGCGCCGAAGAGGGATGCGACGAAAGTTAAGGAGAACCATCAGTATGAGAAGAAGAAACGAGACAGCAGCAGCTACCGAGAGAAGAGCTACTCCATTTCGGTTGGTAGTGGGGATCTGATGGTATGGACAGGCCGAAAACGGGCCACCAGTGACCCAGCAGTCGGCAACGGCAATAGAATTGAAGTCGATCCACGCCGAAGACTGCGAGTCAGAGTCAGAGTCAGAGTCAGAGTTGGCGCCAGAATCAGAGTCAGAGTCTGAACGCATGGAATGTATAGGTAGTTGTTGGAATGCGAGTTTGGCTGCCTGGTTTTCAAGAGCAGTCCGGGGAACAGAAAAGTTTGTACCTGGAGGGCAGCTCTGAGGAGCATCAAAATAAGTCGATGCATTGGTGCTGGCGACCCAGTCAAAGTTCGAATCTCCCACTCGACACATTACAGGAAACGTATCATAGCAGTTGGACACTCGCCAGCCATTATGGGTAAGAATAGCACATTGCATAGCAACAGGGTCTGATGCCGATTTAGGGGCAGGAGAGGATGACCTGTTTGTATTAGGCTCATCAGGAGCCCAGCTCCAGAATGAGTTTTCAATGAAATCAATGAAGCTTAGTGGGGTAGAACTGTCACTATCAGAGGTGTTCAGAACCGGAGAATAACCACAGCCAGAGATCTGGCTGACAGTGGAGTTGGTGTATGGCATATCAGGCGTGTCATAAACGGAGCGGAAGGGAATCCGGGCTGTTTCGTTGACCGACTGGAGGAAGGTGTTGTACGACCCGCTGCTATCAGAGCAGGTATTGATTAGTTCGTTAGAAAGAGGTGATGACTGCTTACGTAGGAATGTAGCATTCGAATTGACAAATAGGGTATTTAAATTTCCATTAATATGTGAAAAGTATGAAGGGGTAGGAAAGGAAGTGGAAGTGGTAGAAGTACTGGTAGTGGTGGTGGTGGATTTTGTTCTGGAGGATGTTGTAGTAGTAGTACTGCTACTACGAGTGCTAGATCTCACACTGGCGGCACGCCTAAGTCCGCTATCGTCGACAGATATTATGACTCTCTTCTTGATAGTAAGCAAGAAATAATGCAATGGTGGGTATTGTTTCGCCCTATTAAGCACTGACGTACCTACACCACTGACAGCTCCAGTATTCCTATCGTTCTGAAGATCGTTGGGCGTATAAATTACTGGTCCGAAGATATTAGTGAGATTAGTTGACAATATACTATCGCCCTTAATGTTATTCGCAACATCATTTGTGTGATTCAACACATGAAGGTTGATTTTCAATGTCAACATATTCAGCGCTACAACATTGTCTTTGCTCTTGTCAATAAAGTCTGATATCGTCGAATACACGGTATCTAATGTAATATTATCCTGGCAGGAAACTCTATTGCCACCATCATCACCCAGTAGATAGATTGTCCCTTTACTAGATACACCTTGAGGAAACGGGAAGGGGCACAACTGCCATTGGCTGTTAGCATCACTCCAGAACGCATCCATAGTTATTGAATCGAAGCCGACATCTAGCGCCGTTTCCAACACAGCTAGAGACTGCACAGTATATCCTTGGTCTTGAAACACCGGTGTCATATCAATTCCCCACGTGGTTATCTGGTCAATGGACACATTGAACGAGACATCTCTTTGTGACAGTTTGGCCACCGTCATAAACTCTGGAATGGAATCACAAAGCGCTGGAGTAGCGATATCACAGTCATATCTGTTAAAGAGAGAGCAGTTGGCAGCAGGGAGGAATAGCAGCAGTAGCGATATAAAGGTAGTATATCCTCGACCCCCTCTTTTCTGCATCCAGTGCCAGCGTCCACGGAGTGGAAAGACATGTAGCACCGACTTGTGGATAGACTTTAACTTGCTTGGGTGTGCTGTGTCTCTACTATTTGTTGACCGGTAGTGTTCGGACATGTCAAAAGCTAACAGAATAGTTCACGGTATTCAAACCACCTCCATTCGGGACTTAAATGAAAGAGTCCAGCCACAAGTAGAAGCGGAACAACAACAAATCAGGACTATGGAGAAAAGAAAAGAGACCTTTTAGTATTCAAAAACAACCGCGATCTGCTTTGCTTTGGTTGTTCTCTTCTCATCTCGGTGCTTCATGAGTTTACCCCCTGAGAAAGTCCTTTAAATGCATCTTATCCTTATCACCCTAGTGTGCCCCCGGCACACCATTCTGGGATGCCTCTTCATCACTGACAGCATTAGATCTTTCACCATCTCAAAAAACCAAAATTATCACAACAATGGCATCAGTGCAATCATCTTTGTAAGTTAAACCATAATACCCGGGCTGTGACTCTGGTGGCCGAGCTCTTCCCGGGCCGTTATGCTTTGCGTGAGCTGCTCAGAGCGTGAAGCTTCAAACTTCCCCAGGAATAGACTACTTTGCTAACACTAACACTCACAGACCGGATCAAACGCATGTCAATGCCAGGGGTATTCCACAAGCCCCCTTTGTTGAAAAAGTCGAAGACTATGTCAAATCCCGGGACCAGGTTGAGTCAGTTCTCAAGACATTCCAAGAGATGATCCAGTAAGTCCATCATACAACTGGTCTCACTCCCTCTCTACTTACTAACCGTCCCTTTTCCAGAAAATATAAATACATGGTACGTCCTAAACTAACGTGCACGAGCTCCTTGACCCGAGCGTGGCTCGCACACATACCTAACATAATTGGCAGGAAATGAGCACAGCTGGGCGGATCCAGGGCCTCAAAGGCAAGATTCCAGACATGAAAGACGCCCTAAAGATGGTGAAGTTCCTAGAGCATAGGAATTCAAAGGGAGAAGAGTTCATCACCAACTACGAGCTCAATGATACGCTATATGCACGGGCCAAGGTTCCCCCCTCGGACAAAGTATTACTATGGCTAGGCGTAAGTGCACGCTTCATGATTTCTGGGCGAGGTGACAAACTAACATATACCAGGCAAATGTCATGCTGGAGTACACGATTCCTGAAGCCATTGAGATGCTGTCAGGTAAACTAGAGGCAGCACAGAAATCACTAGAACAGTGTGAATCAGACTTGGAGTTTCTGAGAGAAAACATCACTACCATGGAAGTCAACACTGCCCGTGTATATAACTGGGACGTTCAGAAACGGCGTGAAGAAAAAGAGCGGTCGTCAAGTAAATAATAATAACAAAACATCGCTTGCCATCCCCTTACTGAGGGTTAGGAATGGACCCTGCAGGGTCTGCCTCTGGGCCTACTCCAGGATCTGGGCTTCGCCCAGACCTGTAGCTGCTGTTCGCGGGCTAGGAGCTCATACTGGCGCTTCACCTGTTGGAATTTAGTATCGCAAAGAAATTGTAGGAATGCCAGCATCTCCTTCAAGCGGAGATAGATACATGTCTGTACGGTATCCCATATAATGCACAGTACATTACCCGGCTTAGGTCGAAATATCAGCAAAGAAGATTGAGAACGAATCGAGGAAGAGAGCTGACATATTCAAACTACAGTCTACACACACCCAACACTGGATTGATAGTTTTTCTGGTTATTTGCATTGTTAGAATGAGTGGTCAAAGAGAAACATGGGAAAAGTTTGCGAGAGCTGTTCAGCAGCAGGCCCGTAAAGGTGCGGGAGGAGCCGGCGGCGGCCGCGGTGGCGTGCCTCCAAAGGGAGTGTTTGCTGGCGTAACTGGTATCTTCTTTCTTGGCGTCAGTGCTCTAGCCATTAATGCGTCGCTATTTAACGTTGACGGAGGTCACAGAGCTATTATCTACTCAAGGTTCGGTGGTATCCAGCCGCAGATTTATCAGGAAGGAACACATTTTGCAATTCCGTGGTTCCAGCGGCCCATTATCTACAATGTGCGAGCAAAGCCAAGAAACGTTGCCTCTCTAACCGGTACGAAGGATCTTCAAATGGTCAACATAACATGTCGTGTATTGTCCAGACCCAGAATCGAGTCGCTGGCTACTATTTTCCGCACTTTGGGCACTGACTATGATGAACGAGTGTTACCATCAATTGTAAATGAAGTTCTTAAAAGTGTTGTGGCCCAATTCAACGCTTCGCAACTTATTACTCAGAGAGAAAAGGTCTCTAAAATGGTCCGGGACAGTCTTGTGAAGCGAGCTAGTAAGTTCAATATCTTATTGGACGACGTGTCGTTGACTTATATGACATTCAGTCCTGAATTCACTGCCGCAGTCGAAGCCAAACAGATTGCTCAACAGGAGGCGCAGAGAGCTGCATTCATTGTCGACCGAGCCAAACAAGAGAAGCAGGGAACCATTGTCAAGGCTCAAGGTGAAGCGCGATCTGCTGAACTGATTGGTGAAGCCATCAAGAAGAGTGGCGACTATGTTGAACTCAAGAGATTGGACACCGCCCGCGAGATTGCCGAGATCCTCAGCAAATCCGGTAATCGGGTCATGCTCGACAACGGATCCTTGTTGCTTAACGTTGCCGACGACCACCGAATCAAGAAGTAGCCCGCCGTATACTATAGTTGTCTTCTTTATGTAAATATATGGTTAACTTATTTGTCCTTCTTAGCCTGGCTCCGTAGGCTGGGCTCCACTCACATCCGTAGTTCGCTTCGCGTTCGTTTGTGGGATTTCTTTCCCTTGCCAGCATTGTAGCAGCTGGGCCTCTAAGGCGACCGGGCTGCTCTATTCAACCCTATACAGATGAGAGACGGAAAACCGAGAGACAAATGTTCTAAGCAGCTGGATATATCCTATATACTCAGTTGAACACTTGGGCGGACTCTCGGATGCTGTTATTATAGCTATGATCTTTTTGTTTGACATTCGAGATATCACTCAGTATCGCCAATGGCGTAGACTTCGGATTTATATACTATAGATAGTCTAGAGCTGCAGACAGATGGCACAAACTACGGATCTTGGCAGAGCCCAGCTGCCTGAGGCAGAGAGTGAGACTAGACTAGATCTCCAGGGTCCAGGGTCCAGATGATGTACTTTATCTTTATCTTATCTAACGGCGATCACCGCGCGGCGGTAACGAGAGCGCTGTACTCATGTGAAGAATCAAGAATCAAGAATAACAACTGTACTGTACCAACCAAGCAGCCTGACTTGATGGAGCCAGTGCTGGTGCCAGTGCTGATTCTGTTCTCGTGCTTCCAGCTAGTTAGCTAACCGGCTGTCTATATCTCTACTGGTGTGCGCTGTGTCTACTTGTCTATAATGTAGTGCTGTCTCTGTAACGCGGCTGAGATTTACGCGAAGCGCTCACAGGAGCCAGTAGCCGTAGCCGCTGATGCGTATCTCTTGAGAAGTGAGTCGAATCACTTTTATGTATTTCCTAAATAGGTAAACAGGCAGTCACTTTTTAATTTTCCACACGCACTTCGCAGTTGCCCTGCCAGAAGGTCGCTTCACGAACCACTCAGATATTGGTTTTTCATAATACCTCTTGAATATTGTGCTAACCATTCCCGACAATACACAACTAAATCAAAATGCCTGGTGTTACCGTTAGGTAAGTGAATAAATGAATAACGGCGGTTCTGAAGGAGAGGGTCACTGAGATAATAATAAGAATTGGTCTGTCAGATTGTACGATCAGGGACGATTGATCAAACGACAACAACAACCAGCTCGATGTATCTCGTTAGAGGTCTGGTATGTTATGGGATCAACGAGTAAATGAATAAATGTTCGACATGTTTCGGTTTCTCAACATCGATACTGACTATGCGGAATGAAATATTGTATAAACTGAGCTAGAACATTCTCAACGTGATTGATATTCCGACCGAAGCTATAATGATATGCCCGACATTTTCCAGCAGCATTTTTGAACAGTTTCCCGACATACTTCACTAGTCTTCTTCTGGCTCTATTCAGCTAGATAGTTCTGTCTTGTGATTATACACGTTTAATTACGGCGAAGCGTCCATATGTCTACCTACCGATTGGACTGACAACACCTTGCCATTTACTTAGTTATCATCCTCTCGTATCCCTCACCCTGTGCAAGTGACGCCATGACAGCTGCTGCTGAAGACAACGCATTTTACTAACTTACTGTTAACAGAGACGTCCCTGCCCAACAATTCATTGACGCTTACGCTTCTTTCCTTCAACGTCAAGGTAAGCTCGAGGTGCCTGGCTACGTCGAGCTTGTCAAGACCTCTTCTGGTAACGAACTCCCTCCTCAAGATGCCGAAGGTTGGTTCTACAAGAGATCTGCCTCTGTGGCCCGTCACATCTACTTGAGAAAGGATATCGGTGTTGGTCGCCTTAATAAGCTTTACGGAAACACAGTCAACCGTGGCTCGAGACCATCTCACCACAAGGATGCTTCTGGATCTATCAACAGAAAGGTTCTTCAATCTCTCGAAAAGCTCGGAGTCCTTGAGCAGTCTGGAAATGGTGGTCGTAGAATCTCTGAAAACGGCCAAAGAGATTTGGACCGTATTGCTGCCCAAACTCTTGAGGCTGAAGAGGATGACGAGTAAATGTATCTTTTTATATTTGCTTATAAAATAAAACGAAACAAAAAGTTATCTATCTTGAAACAGCATGTGATTATTTTGGAGAAGATGAATAATGTATTAATAAAGTTATTAATGACAGTTGGGCTTGTGTTCGGCGGCTGGGCTCTGCCCAGGCTCGTAGTTCTTGCTTCGGTCGATTGGCTACGACTTATGCTCAGGTCTGTGGCATTGATATTTAAGAGACAGTGTCAACAAAGTTATGAACTTCTGTTAACCTGCTCCAGAAGCTGGTATCTGGTACGGTAGCCATGATACAAGTGTGCGTCTGGAAACGGAGGATACACAGCCACGGCTCTTTAGGGTGAGACTTGCCGCCGGAGGCAGACTGAAGCTTGTAGATGAACCAGCGGAAGCGAGGAAACGGGTTTGGGCAGTGCCCGGCCGCCGGACTGCTCGAAGGATGGAAGGAAAGGTTAGAGTGGGGACTGAAATATTGAGGGTATTTATAGTGGAATGCAACGAAGTGAACTTTGATTTAAAAGCTATTGTTGGCAGTTGAACCAGCAGTAGTACTGCCAGCAGTGTTACTATTAGAAGTGCCACTGGAATGTGGTTTAGCTAATTGTGGGACATTAGAAAATGCAAGTGTGGTTGGCTTGGCCCTGTTCTCGAGTTAGTAGTCTGTCGTTGCTCCGCTTCGTGGAGAACATGGATGTTTGAGCTTGTACATACTTGGCAAGATATTTTCCTTTATGTGCTTGGAGTTTGGCACTACAAGGCGACATGAGGTTGTCTGTAGGAGAAGCAAAGTTTTGAAGTTGATGGGTTCTTGACATCATCGTTTTCCTAAGCTGCTGATGATGAAGAGGTTGGATAGGGTTTGTTTGATCGGAAGACATGACAGAACGTGCAAATTTAAACGTATGAAGAAGATACAGGTTGTAAGAAAAGGAGAGTAGAATGTCAAGTTGGAGAAATGCAAACGATTCGTTTTCAATTGTTTACTATCTTCCTATTGCGGTTTAAGCTTTGGTTGATCTTTTACGCCTCACATGCCTCGTACGCCGCAGAGTATTTCGTCATACACTGTTAATATCACTTTATCACTTTATTATTTTATCATCAATAGCTAGATATATTCATCAGTATCAGGCTTGTTTGCTCGGAGAGCAGCAGTGGTGTTGGTAATGATGTATGTTACAGGCGCACGGTTAGGTGGAAGAACCACATCACCGCCTTTACGGCTCTTGTATACAATTCAGTTAATAAAATATTAAAATATACAATATTGGCCTCTATCGATGATGTTAAACTCTGTTATCCATATGTTGGGGATTTGTTTTGTAACCGATTCAGATTCTTAGCTACTACTCACTGAGTTTAAGGCCGGTATGAAATTTAAATACTGAACAGAGAATTATTCTTGCTTGACAACAAGTTGCGAGAAGAGGCTGTCGTTCGCCGGTCTTGTAATCCTGCGAAGCAGGAGCTACGGGTCTGGGCTCGGAGCCCAGCCGCCGAAGGCAGCAGCTCAAGGTCAGTTGACCGCTCCGCCCCTTCAACAATGAAGAGAGGGTTATTTATTACTTGTACAAATTATCTATCTGACTAGAGCACCCGCTGCTGCAATGTTGCATTCAAATATTCTAGTCTCATTGAATAATATCAGTCGTCCTGGATCCGTAAAACAGAAATTGGCAACTCCACCAGGAATTAAAATCTTGCCTATTAAAACACCATCGCTATTCCAGACCTGAACACCATCTGCACATCCAGAGTAAACATTTCCATCAGTATCCACTTTAATACCATCTGGGGCACCACTGTCAGCAAATGCAAATACTCGCTTGTTCTGCAAGATATAGGGCTTGCGGGTACGACTAGAGTATGGGGATGCCACAACATCATAGGCATATATGGTAGCAGAAGCATCAGCAATCGATATTCCTAAGCCATCGTATGCCTGAGTATCCGTAATATAACAGACTTTATGATCATGCGAAAATGCAATTCCGTTGGGCATATGAATCCCATCTGCAACCACCCTCACATCACCCGATTGTGGATCAAGCGAATATACCTGATTAGGTAAATACTTCTTATCCCGTAGCCCTTGAACCACCCCATAAGATGGGTCAGTGAACCAAATTGAGCCATCTAATGGTAGCACCACAACATCATTTAAAGCATTGAATGGACGCCCATGAAAGTGATTGATTAGTACTTTACCAGCGTACGGAGGAGTGCAGTCCATATGTATCAGCGCACCTGGAGTATCTCCGGCTCCCTGCTGGCAAATGAGGGCCCCATCTTCATAGTTGGTCCCACCGTTCGCACCAACGATATTAGGGGTCGGTGTTATCGTCTCCCATTTATACTCCTCAATTGGCGCATTATCACGTTCTGGGATCTTTATTTTTGAAATAACAATCTTTTTCCTCTTGTCATCGGGGTTCTCCTTAAACTGATTGGAAGTGAAGAAAACCTCCCTAAGTGCCGGAATCCATACACCTGCTTCATGGGCAAATGGGAACTTGGTTTCTTGTGCAATTACGCGGAGTGACGGAGATGCTCCTACGACTGACAAAAACTCGTCTGAAAAGGCAACAAAAGGCTTTTCCACAATATTATTCCTAACTGTCAAATCCAAGGGTCCAGATAGGCTTGTTATATTGCTGGACCCCCAGCTCGGGCTCTCAGCTCCCCGCTTTGGCTGAACTGGATATACAACTTTTGCAACTGGTCCTATAATTTGAATATTCGACATGACCGTATATTGATAACTGGTAATTGAGTTCTATTGCTTAGAAAGAATCGAGTTGTTTGTTGATATATACACCCTTATCTCGTATCTTCAATCTTATCGCCGATCTCTCCCCCACAGGCACCCCCAACTCCCCCAAACTTTCATGCAAGATCCCCACAGCTGTGACACCTGCCCCCAATAGTCTACTGCCCCCAAAAATGACACCCCCACTTTGATATAGACCCACATCTCGGGAGATTTTAGTCACATGGAATCAACAGTGGAGAAATCTGTTGAATAGTATTATTGTGGGGAAAAGCGGAGTTTCTTGCCGGATAGACATCTTCAATCTAGCCTGGTTCCTTTTTTGCTCCTCTTCCTCCTGTTTGCTGCTTTTGTAGGTCATATACATGGCAATAAATATTTATATAGATACAAGAAAATAAATTACTGTACAGATCAAGTCAACCCACCTGTATATTACGACTCTCCAGCTCATTATCTACTGCGCCTTCCCATCCTAAACTTCTCTTGACACAATTGTCCATCATCTGACAGATTTCTACCAGCAATGGCCAATTACTACTCCTTAATGCCAACATAACCCATTTAAGTAAACCAACTGTTCTATTCTTATTCTTAAAGTATTGTAAATCATTTGGACTCGTAATTGAGCTACATCTCTTGAGAAATACAAGACCGCTTTCTGCCACTAGAGCCCATTCATGGTCCTCTAGATCAGTATTCAGCTTCCCGGCTAATACACTAGACTCAGGGCCATCTAAGCAAAAGGAATAGGCCCAGAAAACCAAAGCACAATGTGCGATAATCATTGGCCGATGAATAAACGCATCATTGGCTACGGAATACATAGTCGGTTTACCATCTTTTAAAAAAGCTCCGCTCAATCCTTTGAGGGCGTGAAAAGCTGCCTCCCTAGCTGCCGAAGTTTTTGACCACTCATACATATATCTCTCTGCAAACAAGTAATCTTGCCTGATAGTAGTTTTGCCAAGTATTCTCCGGTCACCACAGAAGACGTGGAGCTCATATCTACGGATAGTCATAGATATAAATGCATAATGATAATGCTGCAGATAATCCATTTTATTTAATCGCCTTTCAATAATATGGTCTGAAGGCTTCTGTTCTCCAGATTCGTAATCTTTCCACCAAAAATCCAGAGCCTTACTAATTGCAGACCCCCATTTCTCGCGAAAAGGGACGATAATCTCTGCATCTAACGTTGATGCTTCCAGGTCTAAGTTAGATATTTGAATATAATGTGATAGCAAACCGTATAATAGAGCCAACCTTCCAAGCTCACTATTAACATGCATATGCTGGCCCTTCAATAATGATCTTAATCCATTGATGAACGAAATGGTAGGTTTACTTAGTAGATGCCTATTATCGTCGGCCGAGTCCCAAACACGATCATCGCATGGCAATGATAACTGTAGTTCATTAGGATGAAGAAGTTGACCGTGACTAAACAAAACAGAATGACATACGTCTAAAACGAAAGCTAAAAATACTGCTCTTTTAATGGATTCAGCTTCAACCCACTCTAACCAAGTAGTACTATTCTCAGGATCAAGTTTAATAGACGGGTCCAGGAGAGTTGAACCTCGCCGTATAAGTTGAAGAGTTGTTCCATGATGAATATGTGCTCGTTCATGGATAAGTCGACTATGGGAGCGAGTCTTCTCGTACATTTCCAACAGTAGCAAGCTCTGCAATACCCAAACTCTAGTTGGAGGATGAAAGCTCGAGGACTTGAAAATAATCCATCGAAGAGGAGTGGCAATTGCTGTTCTGAATTCATCACTGGTTTGAGCATACGATGATCCAATCAATATAATACTTAGTAATAGCGGTATAGGAGTAACCTCAACTTGAAACGAAGGATGATGAAGGATTGGGCACTGGAAATGAAATCGCTCCCAATAGAGTTCATTATAAGTACAAACTTGTGACAGCCCAAATTCCTTAAACTGTTCTAACTGTGGTACTTCTTGTATCATTTCTTGTCTTTTGAGCTCAGAAATCACCATACTTTGCTCGAAAGATGGAGGAGATGACATCTGCGAAAAGTCTCTTAAAGGTGATAACAAAAACGAATATGGTTCCACGACCCCCAGTCTGCTCGATAATAAGCCAAGTCCAGGAGTGAAGAGCCAGTCCGTTAAATCCTGATTCGAAGTGGGCGATCCTTCCGACATATTTGTTTCTGGTGAGATTTGAAGCGTCTTTTGCTCTATGGGAGGAATAAAATCTTCTGATTCACTGCATTCATTCTCCTCAATAAACGTTCCCCTACTGACTGTTGATTTTTGAGATGCTACTGGAGGAGTCCATGAGTTGATGTTCACTGTGGTTGATTCGTTATTTTCTTCATGACTCTGTCTTAAGCTTCTTGGGTTTGAAATATTGCTGACGACATCTGAACGTGTCACCACTCCATTCGTAGTCCTCTGGTTCTCTTCTTGCATTACCCCAGACTCATCGTCATCTGGTTCAGTTATTTCATTAAATGTTATATGTCGTTCAATGTGTCTGTGATACAAATCTTTCCTTACAAAAGCTTTGGTACAGCCTGAGACATAACAACGGAAGATATGATTCGGGTTATCTGAAATGTTAGTATTTTGCAAATTTATCATTAATCAGATCACATACGATTCAGCTGATGGCGAAGTAGATGATCTCTTCTTGTAAAAGCTCGATAGCAATCAGAAACATCGCAAACAAATTTTTTATCTATCCCTCTTCGCGGGTGTGGTATTTTTTGTGATTCCATTTTGAAATTTACTGGAACAAAGCATAGTGATCTTTGACTATTCTCCAGATCGATAAATGCTCTATAATCAGAGGAAAGGTGAAGGGTTGACTACTACCACTGACTCAAGCTAACCGACTTTAGGCCTCCGAAAGGTGGGGGATCTTCATAAATAGACATCAATGCAGGTATCCGAATATGCTGATCTCTCACCCTGATCTGTAAGGGCTTCCCGAGTCTCAAATATCGAGGGTACTAATATTGGTGTAGAGTTTTCAAGATTCAATCCTCTTGCTTAGGTGCTTCCGGTGATATAACACAACTCTTAATGAGCTTCTCGCGTTTAAAAACTCTTGTGCTTTAGTTTAGCGTCATGCAAAACAGCAGAATAAGCAGTAATAGTCTTTCTTATCTATTGATTCCATATTTGTTTCTGTTTATATTCACATATCCACAGAGCACAGAGTGTATGACACGAGAACAACTAAAAGTGTTAGTTCTGAAGTTATCATCAGCTGCCACGAAAGGTCTCTCCAGCTGGCTCTAAAAACTTTTACAATTAACTCATTAAATTATTACTTAATCACACAATAAAAACACCTAAAACTGCTCACTGTTCATTTTCAGCTACTGTTTCAATAAATTCTTCGGTCGATTCTTTTTCCATTTTTCCTGATTGTAAGGCAGAAAAATTGTGAGACTCCAGAGCTTCTTTCTTGGCATACAAGGCATCTACAGACTCCAACGAAAGACCCTTTGTTTCCTTAAAGTAGAAATATACAATAAACAAGAACACAAAGTTGAAGACGGCAAAAATGATATATGCCTTGTACCCAATATTTTCAACCGCCGAAGGAGCGATTTCCACCACCAAGAAATTAAATATCCAATTAGAGGCTGTACTGATAGCAGCTCCCTTTGACCTTAATCGTAAGGGAATTATTTCCGTCGGATATACCCAAACTGTTGCCTATAGACATTGTAGTTAGTAGATGATTTTCCTAATCTTTCCACTGCTCAAAGTACTTACCTGCATACCAAACGTGAACGATCCTAGGAAAACGAATAACATTGTAGCAGCAACAATTGCATACTTCTTATTTGCCTCTGCATCCTGATCTACCTTGTAAACCATACCCGCAGAAATCACAAATGCTATCAGCTGCCCCAAAGTACCTATTAAAAAGAGCGGCTTTCGTCCTACTCTGTCGATTAGAAACCAAGGTACGAACGAAAAGGCAAAGAACCATATGTTCAAGATACCACTCATTAAACTGGCCATTCGAGATGAGAATCCAATTGATGCGAAAAGGGTGTTTTCGAAATACAGAATAAAATTATTACCAGTCTGATATACCGTTAGTTCAAAAGTCCCAGAGACAAAAGCTTGACAAATATTTTTCACTTACTAATTGTTGAAATATTTGAACTAAACAAGCAGTCCATAAACGACGTCTCGTCTGAAGATTATCATCCTTAATAAAGTCCATCCATGAACCTGAACCTTCCGCTATTTCAATCATAACCGCATTTTTGATTTGATTTAATAATTCAGTTACCTCAAAGTCGTCCTTTTCTCGATCTAGAAGACGAGAGACGACTTCAGCAGCATCTTCGTTGCGATCATGAAGTAAGAGGAAACGAGGTGATTCAGGGACCAAAAATGTCAGGATGAAGATAGCCACGACAAAAACAATTTGGAAAGCAGTAGGGAATCTCCATGACACATCAGTATTCGCAAAGGCAATACCATAGTTGATCCAATATGATAGCAAAATACCGAAATTGAGTGCACTCAAATAAGCAGTTGCAAAAATACCTCTTTGAGCTTTCGGGGATACTTCCGACTGTAAAACTGGAATAGTTGATTGGTAAAAACCAACTCCACAGCCAGAAACAATTCTACCAACAATCAATTGAGCCAATGAGAAAGACGACGCTTGCAGTATAGCTCCAATGATTAAAAAGATACACCCAACGCCAATACATTGTCGTCTGCCAAAATTTCCACCGACTAAAGCAGTGCAGATCGATCCAAGAAACCCACCAACCTCATAAAGAGCCACAACTGTGCCGACAACAGCACTATCTGGATGATGAAATGTTTTATTCCAAGGAGCACCATTGATAAAACCTATTCAAGTTAGGGATCTCTCTGTAATAAAAAAACTAAAGTATTTACTTACCGCCCATCAAACCATTGTCATATCCTTCAAAATAGTTAGTAATAGTTAATTGCAACTTGATAGCCGTCAAACATACCAACCAACATGAATCCTAAGCCACTCATAATGGTGACTACCACCAACAGAGGCTTGCCTCTCAAACCTGCGGCTCCAGCTATATTCTTTTGATATATTCCAATCATTGTTTGAATTATTTACAGATTTTAGATTACTAACATCTATTGCGATGAGATATATATAGCTTATTTTGTGGTTTAATCATGGTCGACGGCTAGTAGTGTCGACGTGGGGAAGTGGGGATTACCCGTTGCTTATTGCCTTTTAGCTTGCATACGTTTCTTAGTGTGGGGAAGCCACAGGAGAACCTGCATAGTTTCGCGGATTAGTCCCTGCTGCCCATCCTCTGCCCATCTGTCAGTCACGAGTCTGCGAAGCTGATCCTGCCTCATCGCATATAAGACATACGTCAGTATTACCCATAGGAGATAGTCCCCCATTTCCCCCCAATCCTTGAAGGTGAAATTTGGGGGAGAAGACATTTGGGGAGGACATTTGGGGGACATTTGGGGGATATTTGGGGGGATATTTGGGGCAAGTGGGGGAGGTTTTGCCGCATGTCCCCCAAGCCCCCACCCCCATTAGACCCAATCTTGACTCTAATCGATTTCATCCCTTTTTATTTCAATATAAACATGATGGATATCCTCAATTGGATTTTGCTCATATTGGATCAATCACTAGCTCAAGATGGCCATACCTAAATTGCTCATTCTAGGGCAGTTGACCCATATTCAAAAGGAATGGGAAGAGTTTAGTGGCCAGTACGATGTTATTGAATTTACATCTAAAGATAGAGAGGAATTTATTAAAGATTGCAAGGGAAAATATGTTGGGCTGGTAGGAATATTCAGTTTCGTTACTGGTCAACACCGCATTGGGGGCATGGACGAAGAGGTCGTGAAACATCTGCCTGAATCGCTAAAGTATGTTTGCCATAGCGGAGCAGGATATAATTTGATAGACGTCAAGTTTTTAACTCAACGTGGTATCCAAGTGTCGAACACTCCTTCTGTAGTCAATGGTGCAACAGCTGATACTGCAATTTATTTGATGTTAGGTGCTTTGAGAACTTTCAATCGCCTAGCAGTAGAATTGCGACGAGGTAATTGGAACAGAAATGTTCCTGAAGCTCATGACCCGGCTGGGAAGGTTCTTGGAATTCTCGGCATGGGAGGTGTTGGAAGTACTATTCGAGATAAGGCAGCTGTATTTGGATTTTCAAAGATATTATATCATAACCGACACCGTTTGGATGAGTTCAAAGAAAAAGGTGCCAAGTATGTGAGCCTTGATGAGTTGCTTAGCCAGTCTGATGTTTTATCTTTGAACCTCCCATTAAATGAAGATACTACAGGCATAATCAATGTAAAGACCCTCGCAAAGTGCAAAGATGGAGTAACAATAATCAACGTTGGAAGAGGAGCCTTAATTAAAGAGGCTGATTTGGTTGATGCTTTAGATTCTGATAAGGTGTATAGTGTAGGACTGGATTCTTACGAAAATGAGCCAGCAATTCATCCTGGGCTATTGAAAAATGATAAGGTTCTGCTTCTTCCTCATATTGGAACGCATTCGATTGAAACTCGACGAGATATGGAGTTAGTAAATCTCCGAAATCTTAGGTCCGGAATCGAAACAGGTAGATTGATCAATCTTGTCCCAGAACAAGTTGGTATTCTTTGATATCTTATTTATATCATAATTAATTATATATTAATTGATGCGCAAAAAATGATATAACTTAGATCCCATATGGGAAATCAACTGGGAATTAAGGATAGAAAGCTTACGTTTATAGAATAGTATGGTTGCTCTAATCAACAATTTCGATGAGTTCAATATCATGCTTCTCTGAAGCAACAGCTGTAACCTCTTGACGCTGCAGTTTCCTGGCAATGGAAACCGGCTGAAAAATGCTATTGGAATTTATGAAAATCTCATCAATCTCTTCCAAATTTAGAGAAGATGTTTCTGGGAAAAAAAAGTAGATAGTGGGCAATATAATACACAAGTTGATAATGACAAAGATAATATAGTAACGATAATGGATATTGTTGACGGCAGTCGGTGACACTTCGGCAATTAGGAAGTTAAATGTCCACGTACTCGCAGTAGATATTGCGTTTATATGAACCCGGTAAGCCAGAGGAGCAATTTCGGTTGCATATAGAAATGGGGGCCCAAGAAATCCAACTGGAAAGAAAAAAGTAAATACAAAGGCAAAGAGCGAGGCCGAAATTGCAGCTCCTTTGATTTGAACTTGAGAAACTGAAACCGAAAATGCCAGCATAGAGAGACCCATGCCTGCCGATGATATCATCATTAACTTTCTGCGCCCTAATTTCTCAATTGTAAAGTAAGCAACAAACGCACTCATCATTTGCCATGTGAACAGGGCTCCAGACAATATTCTAGATATTAGGGGGGAGAGATGAAGATAACTTTGAAAGACTACGCTGCTAAAGAATCCGATAGTATTTATACCACATATCTGTTGAAACATCAGACAAGTTGCAGCTATGATGGTCCTATGAAATATTCTTTCTCTGCCATTGCGAAATAAGCCAAGGAAGCTGCCTTTACCCGTCTCCTCAAGAGATGCCTGAATACTTTCAATGGCTATGGACAGACTCGGATCATTTTCGTCAACGTTTTCCAGTGCAGATAGCACTTGACGGGCTTCTTCGATTCGTCCGACTTTTACTAACCATCTAGGGGACTCTGGGCAGTTTAAAATAAACATAATAACAATTATGCCAAAGAGAGCCGGAAAAGCGAGAGGAAATCTCCAAGAAGCTGACGAGTTTACGAAGTAAAATCCTAACGTCAGCCATTGTGATAGGGCAAGACCACAGCCAATAAAAATACCCTCCAGCACCACGAACTTTCCCCTGTGACGAGCTGAGGAGCACTCTGCTTGCCAAAGTGGTATTGTGGCCGTAGTGATGCCAAAACCCAACCCAGCTATAACGCGCCCAGTGACTAGTTGCCCAAGGGAATACGCTGAACCCTGAAGAATGTCGCCAATAACGCCGATAAGTGCTCCTATAAATCCGGTTTTGAGTCGTCCTAGCCTATCACCAATAACAATACAACTTAACGATCCGAAAATACATCCTGCTGGATAGAGTGCAACAACGGTGCCCTGAATATTCGCATTATGTGCTTGAAGCGTGCCAATTGTATTCACAGTATCAATAGATGGAAATATTTCAATAAAAGAGGGCAGTACTAACAATCCCCCAGCTGCAGCAGCATTGTAGCCAAACCAGAAGTAAACTGGAATGACGATGGTATATAACATGAAGTCCAGTAACCTGGGACCACGAAAACCATAATAGGATAGCATTGAGAATTGATTGGCATGTTTTGTTCTACTGTATCAGAGTTGGGCACCATAGGCAGTTGATATATATAACCATTGTTTCAACCTGCTTTGTCGCTTCTCCGCTCAATATTCGCTTCATAAATGTGGGGGTAGTGGTTCTCACATAAGAGATGATGGACTTCCAAAATGATATGAATATGACAAAGTGTGCGGGGAAGCAGAGATTTCCGCCTGATATCTTGGTGATCCGATGTCGCATAGTCGATCCCATCAGAACTTTAATCACAGTACCCAAAGTTACCGAATATAAGTAAGATCTACTTCAATCTGAATATATGTTCAGTTAATACTCTACAGATTAATGAGATAAATGATAGATACGCGACGGCCAGAATAAGGGTGTTGAAGCAAGAGTTCCTCCCTTGAAGAGATGGAGAAAATGGGCATTCTTATACAAAAAGCAGATTTCCAGAAGAAAGAGAACGTGCAAGCCATGGCTAATCTCTCACCCGTAACAGATTAACTCGGCTCAAAGACAGTTGCTCAAACCACATCATACGAGGATTATTTTCGGATGCCCGATTCCGTCAAAATATAGTGGGGAAATATTTATCCGAGGAGCTTTAATATGAAATGATACATGATCCTCACTCTACCCCCAAATTCCCCCCACTATGATGGTGGATGTTCGGCATGAGACTGAAATGAGTTGAATATAGATACAGAATTAATAGTATCATAAAAATAAATATATATTACATGCCTTAACCAACTTGAATATCGCGAACTTCGAACTCGTTTTCTACCACGTCTTCCCACCCCAAACTTCTTTTTACACAATCATCCATCATTTTACACATTTCAAGTGCCATTGGCCAACTGCTACTACCCATAGCTAGAACTACCCATTTCAATAATCCTACCGTTCTATTTTTGTTTTCAAACTGATCAAGATCATCGGGACAGGAAATGAGATTGTTGCATCTTTCTAGATATCCAAGTCCACTTTCTGCAGCAAGTGCCCACTCATGTTCTCTTGAGGAGTCCTGAAAGCTGCCAATTTTCGAGTTATATCGAGCCAATACCTTTGACTCTGGACCATCAAGACAAAAACAGTAAGCCCAAAACACTAAAGCACAGTGAGCGATAATCATTGGTCGGTGGATATAAGGATCACTTTCCGCAGAATACATTGTCGGTTGACCATTGTTCAAAAATGCACTGCTCAATGCCTTTAGAGCGTGAAATGCTGCTTCTTTAGCAGCCGGTGTTTTAGACCAGTCATACATATATTTCTCTGCAAATAGATAATCCTGATGAAGTGTAGTTTTGCCTAAAATTCTTCGATCCCCACAGAATACATGAAGTTCATAACGACGGATATTCATAGAAATAAATGCAAAGTGATATTGCTGTGAAAAATCCGATTTTCTTAGCTGTTGCCGATCGATTGCTTCATCTTTTGTATTTATAGTACCCTTTTTGTAGTCCTCCCACCAAAAATCTATTGCATTAGTAAGAACAAGACTCCACTTATCACGAAAAGGTGAAATCAGCCCTGAATCTAAATTGGAGGCTTCTAAATCCAAATTAGAAATCTGAATATAATGAGACAGCAAACCGTATAACAAAGCCAGTCTTCCAAGCTCGCAACCGGTATCGATATGCTGACCCTTTAATAATGATCTTAACCCTCCCATGAAGGATACTGTCGGCTTGTTTAAAGTTGATCTATGATCCTCGGTAGAATCCCACACCCGGTCGTCACATGGCAGAGATAACTGAAGTTCATTAGGATGTAGCAGTTGAGCATGGCTAAACAGCACCGAATGCGATACATCTAATACAAATGCCAAAAATACCGCTCTCTTTATAGACTCAGCTTCGACCCATTCCATCCAACTGCTGGTGCTTTCTGAATTTAGTTTTATAGAGGGGTCTTGTAGAGTAGACCCTCGTCTTATAAGTTGAATGGTCGTTCCATGATGAATATGAGCTCGCTCATGGATTGAGCGACTACCAGAACGCGTCTTTTCATAAATTTCCAACAACAACAAACTTTGTAAAATCCAAACTCTCGTTGGGGGGTGGAAACTAGATGATTTGAATATTATCCACCGTAGAGGAGTCGCTATGGCTCCTCTAAATTCTTCGCTAGTTTGAACATACGAGGCACCGACCAATATAATGCTCAGAAGTAAAGGTGCCGGCGTTAGATCAACTTGAAACGAAGGATGATGTAGGATTGGATATTGGAAATGGAATTTCTCCCAGTATAGCTGATTATACATTGTGATGTTTGGTAACGAAAACTCAACAAATTGTTCGAGTTCTGGAATCTCCAACATCATTTCCTGTCGTTTATGTTCGGACATGACAATGTTTTGTTCGAAAGATGGAGGAGAAGACATTTGTGAAAAATCTTTGACAGGAGACAGCAGAAACGAATATGGTTCTAAAAAGCCCATTCTGTTTGATAATAGACCAAGTCCAGGATTGAATAGCCAATCCGTTAAGTCTTGATGAGGTGAATTTTCAGACAATGCAGTATTCGGGGTTATATCATGAATGGGATTCTTAGGTCCTTCTATATTTGTGTTACTATTGCTCCCATTGATACTTCCATTTGTACTTCCAGACTCAGTCTGTGCTAGTGTCATAGGAGACCATGATTCATGGGTATTAACACGGTTACTTGGAGGCTTTTGAGATCCGAGCACCATTAGATCATCAGAACTAGTACTCTCGTCCATCCGAACGGACATTTCGTTAAATGCAGCATGTCTCTCCATATGTCGATTGTAGAGATCTTTTCTTACAAAGGACTTAGAACAGCCAGAAAAATCACATCGATAAACATTGTTTGGATTGTCTGCTGCCGTTAGTTCGCCAACAACCGTCAGCTCACTTCTCTACTTACGATTCAGCTGATGTCGAACAAGATGCTCTCTTCGCGTGAATCTGCGCTCGCACGCATCACAAGCAAACTTTTTATCCAATCCTCTACGAGAATGGCGCACATTATGACGTTCCATGGTTGGGACATATCACTAATTCCTTGATGTCATGGTATGAAACTTAAAAGATGTGCAACTTCACCAATCTTGTGATAATAGATGATATTCCGCATATGTAACGTAACTGGTTCCCGGAAAGTGGGGGTGTGGGGGTAGACGGGATATAGCAGTATGCAGGGAATGCTGTCGACAGACCAAGGTCTCACTGGACCCTGTTGATCACTGCAAACTCCGTTCTGAAAAAGGATAGCCCGGAAATTAATAGTCTTTGTCCTTCAGTCATATATTAAACAAACTTTGTTAAAAGAAGAAAATTACGACAAGAGTTGCCGCCAAGTAATGCCACTTACATACATACAAAGAGAGGACAAGCGATATGAGTCAGTAAAAAATGAAAAGAATGGATTAAGGTTTGTTGTCAACAAATTCAAATATTTCTTTGTCGCTGTTGAATAGCTTTAAAGTATATATATTCTAATTCAAGTTCAGTATCCGTATCTAAATAAACACAAAAATGTTCACTATATCCTATCTTACTGTTATCACTTACTTGATAGCCAGTGTCTTCGCTGACTGCCTCGCTCCCACTGGAAATGTGGCGACATTAATTGCTGACATTGGTAACATCAAAACAGCAGTTGATAATACTTATGCTGCAGTATTGGCCTTCGATAGCTCTCAGGGAATAACTAAAGCTTTGGGGATTCAAACGTCTGAGCAAACTATTGAAGCAGCAATAACCATGTCTATATCGGCGTTCACTGCAATTTCGTTAGCTTCTGATTGTGATGCTCAAGCAATCACACAAGCAGTCGTTAGATTAACACCCAGTATTCAATCCGTGGCAAGTGAACTCACCATCAAACGACCAGATTTTACTACAGTTGGAGTAAGCAGTATTATTAACACGGATGTATCCACGCTGCAAAGAGGTAGTCATCAATTGTTTAGCCAAGTTTATTCTAAATTTGGTTGCCCCAATGTCCGACTCATCGAACCATATCTAGCTAGTATCAACACGGCATTCCAAGGTGTGATTGCAGCGTATGGAGGTGTCAGTGAAGCTGAACCACCAAATCCATGTCATTAGACTTGATGCTTTCAATTCAATACTATATAGTTAAATAAAGTTAATTATTATAATAGCTTAGCGAAGCCCTTTTCTTTGAAACCTCTTCAAATCGATGGACTGGCCAATTTTCAACTCTAAAACTATCAAGCCCATTGATGCAATGCAAATGCCAGACATTAAAGTGAATGCACCACCGGCGCCTAGCGAATTTATCATTTTTTCCACCACAGCTAGTCCAACAGCACAGAGTAAACATCTAGTAAGATTAACTACTGCTGTTGCGCTCGCAGCATCGTCGGGAAATAAGTCGACTAACAATGTGCTCGATGTGTTAATGAAATATATCGATGAAGACGATACGAAAAATGTAGATAATATTGGAACAATAAAGTGGACGTGCTTTTGAATGGTCCATCCAAATATAATGGATGATGCAGCCAATGCAAGAGATGGATAAAATGATGGTTCAAGTCTAGCTTTGTGGATATTGAATTGTCTCATATCAATTTCACGACCCTGTTCAATGCATTCCTTTTTGAATTTTTTCACAGATGAGTTGTAAAATCGGGTCGTAATTCTACCTGAGAGGAGACTTCCAACTAAACTACCCATTCCTGTTGCTAGATAGGCATATCCAATCTGTGACGAGGAAAATCCATAATCTGCACTTAATAATGATGATTCAGCTGTTAGAATCATGAACCAGGTGGTATAATGTAGTGAGGATGGGATCAGTACAAGGATAACGTCCAGCTCCATCAGCATAAGAAAAGGACCCAAGGGGTCTAACCTATGACGACCAAGTGGTTTTGCCTCGTCATATCCAATATCCCCTTTACGTAGCGGAAGTCCAGTCCATCTATTTCTAAAATATGCATAGGGAGATCGGTTAAGAAATCTCGGTGGATAATAAGATCCATCAGAAACTATAAACTTGTTGGTTTCTGGCAAGAATACTGCAACCAATAATAATATTACAGCAGCAGTTATTACTAGAAACCAGAAAATAGCTCTCCATCCAAGTCCACTGGTGATACCACCTCCAATTAATGGTCCAAAACAGTTTCCCATGAGTCCAATTCCTGCTGCTACACCTACATACGTGCCTCGGGTTTTTCTGGTAGTTATATCACCAATAACACCACTCATTAGAGCTACAGTGGAAGCTCCCCCAAACGCTTGCAGAATCCTCATTCCAAATAGAGTCCAATAGGATGGAGATAAGGCAAGTCCTATACAGGCTCCGACGTATATAGCCAAGCACGCAATATAGACAGGCCTTCGGCCTATAGTATCGGATAAAGTACCCCATACCATGGGGGAGATGCCTTGAAAAATCGAGTACACAGTGACAGTGATATCCATCTGCTCAACATTTGCATTGAATTCTTTTTCCAACTGAACAAATGCTGGTAAATAAATAGGCACCGAAACGGAGGAAAGAAATGTCGCCCCTGCAACTATTCCTGTGATAAGGTATAACTCATATTGAGAAAATATTGTGGCCGTAACCTCAGGGGAAGATTCTATCGGAGTAATATGAGAGTGAATAGAAGACTGAGCGGTAGCAAATCTTTCTATATCATTTTCTTGACTTGTAACAGCAGCACCATCATCATCAACAGGTGGTTTGTATGCACGATCGAGATCCATTTTTAAAAATAAAAGAAAAATTATTCTTCGTGGTTTGTCCTATACTTGATAGACATTGGTATAGCAGGATGGAATAGAAAAAAAACAATGATAAATCAACTGGTATATATATTTTTTTAATTTTTTTAATTTTTAAAATAAAAAATATTCACCATAGAAGAGGATATTGTAACAGTGTAGCTGAAGCGTACTAACCCAAACGGAGATAGGAGATAAGATGTAGAAATTGCCTGATTAGTTCGAACTTCGGATTAACACGAATAAACGTCAGTCCATTAGAAGTGCCATTACCTGGTTTATAAATAGTTTTCCCGTAAAGCTATACATATTATTTTTTAAATCCGACGTGACGGTTATTAGCGGATAAACACGAGCTACAGTATAATAATTTCAATGGCGATACATTTTGAGTCCGCGGATACCGATGAAGCGTGATCGGGTATCTATCCGCACCGGTATCGGTTCAGCTGAGACCGATATCGGCAACGATAACGGCCTCAGCTGAGGCCCAACGTTTATGCAGGGACTGAGTAAAAAAAAAGCTTGACCCGGAGATCCTCGGTACCTGCATATTGGGAACTTCCCAACAAACTGTGTAATGGTGTTATGATGTGGAAAACAGTTCCAGTTAATAACGAGTCATACGAGTTATACGAGAACCGGCTATGGAATATCAGAATATCATGTGATTGATGACCTGCAGTAAACAAGCAGAGCATCATCCCAGTCCTCTTCTTCCTACCTGTCACCCCATGCTATCCATATTATCGGATCACTCAACATTGGTCTCCTTTATTCCTTTAGCTATACCTCCACCCTGTCTTTTTGTTTCCATGATTCATACGCTTCTTCTCTACTGACATGTTCATGTTCGTATATCGATACTCCCAATAGCCTCGTTCCCCTACCCTCTGCTAAACGGCATCGGCATCGCATCTCGCCATAGTCAGACTCCACTCACTCACCACCACTACCGCCTGGCTTATTCAGCTTGACAAGGGGGCGGCGGCGGCTTGGGACATGTCAGTCTGGTTAAATAAGCCTACATTTTAAACTATTTTTTTTACACCATCGCGTCGTGATCTCTAGTCTGATAGATCTTCTTGTCACTATCTAAATCACACTCTGACAAATGAAATATTCTCCTCGAGTAGTCAGTTCTTGTGAGTCGTGCCGTCGCTTGAAGCGAAAGTGCGACTACAGTGCGAACCGCGGACCTTGTTCAAACTGTGTAATGAGGAATATTGGACATTTATGCTCGTTACCTGGCGAGCGTCCTAATTTTGTTACAAATAGCACTAGCAGTACAACACCAGGGTCGGTGTCTTCTTCCTTACCATCACCTCCAGGATCAAATGGACTTCAACCTGTAGATAAATCCAGGAACGTGGCGTTTACGTCTGCCACGACGTCGCCTTCTTCACAGACATCGGTTTTTTCGTCTCCGTTATTAATGCCATCGCCTCCTTCATCAGACGTTGAAAAACAGTCTGCGTCAGCTTCGTTCAGTGCTAGAAGAATGCCTCCTAAGTTTCTACTTGCCTGTGCAGTACGATTTTTCCAAACTCCTGAACTGTCCTTCTACCTTGATGAGTATGAGGTCATGAGTAGTATTTTCGATCTTGCAAGAGGTCTCACTGATTTGAATAAGCTGTCGCTACTATATATTTTATGTGCTGATATCCTATTACGAAGAGGTGCTCAGGTATCGGCATTATTTGGATTCACAGGAGATCGGTTTGAGTTGGCTAGCGAATTACTTAGCATACATTTGAAAACGTGTCAGTTACAGCCTACAAATACTATCGAAGCATGCCGAGCATTGCTATTAAGAGGGCAGTTTTATTGCGATTTGGATAATGAAGAACAGGGCTTCAAGGCTTTGGATATGGCTATGTCTTCATTCAGCTCGATTCTACAGCAGCCAGGCGACGATTCTCCCTCCTACGAGCTAGCAAAAAGTAAACTATGGTTAGGAATTTGCACTCTAGAAGGTACTCTATGTGGATCTACAAAAAGCCACCGAAGACCGATCCTTCCACTGCAAAGAACTATTGAATATACGGATTTCACTGATCAACGACGAATGCAGATACTTCAATTCACGCAGCGCGCTTCGGCAATCCTTGATGGTAATGAAACTATTATCAACGACCCGCAATTAGGAAGCGCGTTGGAAGATTTGTGTATTGAGATGGCGAATTATGTCCCGAAAATCGATGAAATTGAGGGCAAGATCCACCCCTACGGGCAGATTGAAATCTATATTTCATTAATTAAAATTCGTACGCGTCAAGTTCTAGAATTAGGACCGGGCACTCCTCATCAAGAACTTCGAGACCAATTGTTGACGAATCTGATGGAGTACAGCACAGAATTAGCCAATCGTGTGGAAATATTCTCTACCCTAGGTAGCCTATCTCCATACGGGCTATCTTGTCTAGCATCTGGGCCACACCTAGCATATACAGTCTTCCAGGGCCTGACGTGTATATGGATATTATCTACGTTAACTGACCGAGAATTCTTGCTTGAACCCAATTTCGGAGAAGTACGAACAAAGATTTTTGATATATTAGATAACTTAAGAGGCGACTACAAGATCTGCAAACATACTCATGGGTTATTTAAGGGGTTGGAGATTCTCTCCAAAGCTCAGCGAGATGAGGAGAGTGGTGTGTATACCTTTCGAATTCCTGTTGAGTTGGAGCCAGGAATTGCTAGTATTAGTAAAAAATGGAACGAATCGTTCCAAGGAGAACGAGAAAATGGTTCTGGGGCAGAGGCGGGTAGTAATAATGGCACCGCATGGACTGGGTTCAATCCACTAGTTGACGATAGTTCATTCTGGTCGTTTATCCTCGCACAAAAATATGATGATTTTGACACCGGTGTTCACAGCTTCTCACAAGATTTATTACCACATTCTGATATGATAGTATTGAGTTAGGGCATAATTTATTGGTATTTATTTGTAGTAATAGTATTTAACGTAATAGCAGTCCTGCTTCCAGCGGCTGGGCTCGGCCCAGAACGGTATCTCTGCTTCGCGGAGAAATACCACACGGTTCGTGGCCGTGCTAGGGGCTATGACGGCTCGCGGAGGTAGGCACTGGGAAGTTACGTTACAAAATTAGCCATCCATAATTCCGTAGAATATCCGCTGCCGATCGGTAACAGCTGCGCAGCGCAGCACCGACTGTGAAACTACTTTGTGTGATAGACTACTGCTTCTCCAAATAAAGGGAAATTGGTCTTGGCAAGGCTCGTTGTTTATCTTATCAGTTTTGCTTAACTAGATTATGACCGACCTTGTATGCATCCACTGCATGAAATGTCATATATTTTTGGTTGTTATAATGATAAATTATATATTCTGACATTTTCTCTGTTCCGTTCAAAAATTTGTTTTTCGCTGATAAGAAATTTTTAGCCTTGCATCTCGTATAATTGGGAAACACCATGAAGATGATAATTGAAAGAGGAAGGTACACTACATAGAGCTGCCATTGACTGCAACGTCTGCCTGCGTCTGGTTCTTTCTTTGCCGCCGTCTATCTACTGGCCTGAACTACCTTGGCTTGTCTTCTACTGCTTCCTGCATATTATAATTCTTGGCTCAACGCTGAGTCAAAGGCTGTACGGCACTCAGGCGCCTTGCCGAATATATATCTTTAAGCCTGATGTTTCTAAACATAGGTTATTCACTTTATACTCATCATCCATAGCCAGATTTGTTACCGCCCATTTACCCATTTCAGACGGATATTTCATGGTACTGCCAATCGAATTGCCCTTTTCGTACATCAAGATCTCCACTTTGTGGGTACCCAGCACCATCAAATCCTCTAGTTAGCCAGGTACATTACTAATTACCTGGTTGTTCAGGCGGTGTACATGTTCCTAATTTAGAGATTATATACCGGGAAGGTCCGTTTCGGTTATCAACCATTCATCCAACGGGTTACCTACGGGCCACGCCGTTTGAGTCTGCGTAGATGGATTTACTTGTGCATACCAAAAAGTAATGACGAACCATAAAAACTTTCAAGATAAGACCGATATAAGAAGATCCGATGAATCGAGGGAATTCAATTGGTGGTTGATATATGGTGACAGTCAGTTCACAAGACTAGCCGAAGAAACAAAAAAATAAAAAAAATCATAAGTCTAAATTGTCGGTAATTGACGCCGTAGGTTGATCTAATTGGCCGTTTCTGATAATCAATTGCCTGCAATATAATTATCTACCATATATAAAAATAGCTGTTGATCCTCTCTAACAAACCAAATAAATTGAATCATCTACCATATAAAAATGAAGCTCATTTCAACAGGGCTTCTTGGCTTAGCTTTGGCTGCCACCACTCTCGTTCATGCTGCCCCCACTCCTGATAGTGTCACTATTCAGATTAACGGTAGCTCAATTAACATCGACGTCGAAGAAAATACCCCTGCTTCTGCATCTTCGGACCTTCCCAGTTATGCCTCTTCCGGTGTCAATATCCAAACTGTTGCTGGAAAATATGCTATTTTCCAACCAAAGGCATTTATTGTGTCTATGTTTGAACCTGAACAAAACGTTTGGCTTCAACCTCTTAAGTTAACAAACAATATTAGTGTCCCTGGGTTGTCCCCATTATTCCCCGACGTTCACTGTAATAAAGACTTCTCTGTTTGTCAAGTAACGACTGGTGAAGCTGAAATCAATGCTGCTTCCACTATTTCTGCCCTCGTGTTAAGTCCATTGTTTGACTTGACTCAGACCTATTTCCTCATTGCCGGTATTGCTGGTGTCAGTCCCTATCAAGGTACTTTAGGGCAGGTTTCATTTGCCAAATATGCCGTTCAAGTTGCCCTTGAATATGAAGTTGACGCCCGAGAAATGCCTGCTAACTGGACTACCGGCTACTTTTCTTTCGGCACCACACAACCTGGCCAGTACCCCGTGAACATCTATGGCACTGAAGTTTATGAATTAAACGAAAACTTAAGAAACCGTGCTATCCAACTAGCCAGTAACGTTACTCTTAACGATACTAAAACATGTCAACAATTCAGGGCCAAATATGACTTTGCACCTGCTAACAAGCCTCCTACCGTCAAGGCTTGTGATTCTGCTACCTCTGATGTCTACTTTTTCGGAAATGATCTTGGTGAGAGTTTTGGCAACTTGACCTTGTTGCTTACCAACGGATCTTCCAACTACTGTATGACTGCTCAAGAAGATAATGCTTCACTGCAAGCTTTTACACGCGCTGCCAAGGCTGGATTTGTCGACTTTGCCCGGATCGTTCTCATGAGAACTGCCAGTGACTTTGACAGACCTCCCCAATCGTTAGAAGCTAACGAAGTCAGTTTCTTCAATACTGCCGACCAAGGCGGATTTGGGCCTGCTATTGACAATATTCTTATTGCTGGTAAGCCTCTTATTGATGATATTGTCACCAACTGGAACAAGGTTTACAAGTCTAATAAAAAGTATGCTGCCACCAATTACATTGGTGACATTCTCGGGACTCTTGGTGGTACCCCCGACTTTGGCCCCGAGAGTGCCAAATCTAAAGGGCTTGGCGCTCCAGCGGTCATTCCTTGAATGAAATGCTGTCGGTTCGATTTCCCTGTGTATTTTTATCTGCTTATAATTTAATAGATTTCTATTTGCAAGAAATAAGGTTGTATGCATGATGCATCGGAGCCGCCGATCTCTTTACATGATCATGTTTTGAAGTTTCCAGTTTCCAGTTTCCAGCTTCAGTTACCAATTTATATTAAAGGATTAATGTACATGAGGAAAACGATGTTTGAAAATAGCCTTTGCAATATACGGAACTCAATGAAAGCGGAAACCGGTTCATATTTCGAGGTGAAACATGCCAAACTTTAAATCAGGTGATGGTGATAATAGAATCAGCTCATACAATGATCAGGTCATATTGCGGGTGTTGTATGTACTCTCGTTCCGAAATCACCTGATAGCATATATTCTGGGGTATTATAAATAGCTAGTTGTGGTCAAACACATCGCTAATCGTTATCACAAAAAAACTAATTAATCGCAATGAGACCATCACCTGCTTTATTAAATGTCGCTAAATTTGTTGGCAAGCGCTCAGAACCAGAGAGAATTGCAAGAAATCTTGCAGTATGGGGAGTCAGTTTAGGTGGCTTTCTTTTATGGCCTTCTGCCTACGCACAATACAGAGAATGGAAATTCAAGCCAAAAGATGTGAAATAAACTGAACACACCATATCATTGTAAAGCATTTCACTATTACATGAACATTAGTGGACGTGCCATTGCCTACTACTATCTGTTTATTTTTGTTTAACATGTAATATATTTATTATTAAATTTAACGTCCCAAATATTTTAATTCTAACCATCTAGCAGCATTGAAACCAATAAACGAAAATGCAAATGTTAGCTCTAAACCAACATCCCCTCCAAATGGTGGCTGGCCAATCAATATAGCGATTTTCCCAACATAATAATCTTGGGACATTCCCATTGCAGCGCCAACAGCACCACAGCAAAGACCAAAGATTGCAGCTATACCCACTGGCAGTTTCTTCTTATCCGAGTAATCGCTGGGATCATAGTTCTCGATACCTTTTCGATAAAAGTAATGTTCAGAAAGAGAGATGGCAATATATAGGGCAATCCAGTAGCTAATCAGGTTCATGAAATTTTCAAATACCTGCCCAAATTTATAATAAGCAGGAATAGCCAATGCTAGACCAACACCACAACAAATAATAGACCAAACTATTCTGGGCACTTTATGGAAACCTCCCCACATAGTTTGAGCAGAGAAACCAATCGAATACATACTTGGAATATTATTAGCAATAGTCGATAGAGCTAGAACTACCTGGCAAAAAGAACCAAATCCATGCAACGAATCCTTTACCAGAACGGCATATAGGAGACCTCCAATACTATTCGTATTGTATTGCTCAGCGAAAAAAGGGTCGTTAAGAGTACCAGCAGCGCAGGCAGCACCAACTATTTCTGCGAAAATGCAAGGGAATGATAATCCAATAAAAACGGCTAAGAAAGTCTTGAGTCGTGAAGTGCTCTTGGGCATGTAACAAGTATAGTCAGCAGCCACTGGCACCCAACCAGCACAAAATCCAAAGACAGTACCACCAAAAGATAAAACGCCAGCTGCTTCAGTAGAACCAATGCCCATGGTCCCAGTGGTGAAGGCACCTGATTTCCCCATTCTCACTGCAGCAATAATAAATATGATAAAGTTGGGGATCCACGAGTATTTTTCAAAAGTATGGATGAAATGATAACCCAGTAAACTGACAACAAAACTACCTATATTAAGAACCAAGCAAGCAGCCCAAGGTGGAATGGGATGAGAGCCAACTGAATTCAATAACTGAGCAGCTACCATTGTATTGATTGCAGTCCAGCACATGGTACTGAAAAAGTTAATGAGGGCTATGATTCGAACTCCTTCATAGCCAAACCAAAACCGGGACATGACCATTTGACGAAGCCCGAACTTCGGACCAAACGTAGCAAACAGCGATACTGGTAAAGCACCTAGGAAAGTGAAGAAAATAATTGTCAATACCGAATCCCAGAAAGTCAGGCCAAAAATTGTTATACCAAGGACACCAGTTGAGAAAGTTGCAACAACCATGTTCACACCCGTGAAGAGAGAGCCTGCATTGATATATGAATCATCGTTTCGCTCTTCTTCAGGGACCTGCTCGATACCTCTTACTTCAGCCTTGAGATAGGTAGATGCGAAATCATTTAGTCGTTTCAGGTGTGGAGATGCTACGATAGGACTACTACTCTTGTCGACAAAGTCTTCCTCGTAGGCCGATTCAAAAACCGGTGGATTTTTGATATCCTTTTCAATATCATCTATTGAGGACATGATTTTTTTTTTTCTTTCCTTATATCAAAAATATATATGATATGATGGATAGACACATCCATTTATCTATCGTTGAATTGTAAAGAGACTGCTTCAAAGATATGCCAAAAGAGGCAATTGAAGAGATATGAAAGACACGGCACCATACGAAAGGTGGAGGCAGCAGCATAAAAAAAACTCTGATAATCAACTAGGATACTGACGATCTGAGCATTTCTTATCCTGTAACAGAAGCGATGCTATCAAGCTATCCGATAAAGTAAAAAGACATTACACTATTGAAACAGACGTAAACACGGAAACACAAGCGGAAAATTCGACAACTCGCACATCGCAACCTGTTAAATCAATCATCTTTGAATATGAAAAGATCGTATTGATATGGAGTCTGTCGATAGGAGATTGAAATTCTTCCTGTTCCAGACGCATGCAGTGAAGGTGCACGGCTTTCCGACGGCAAGCCGAAGTATCTAGCGAACGGCGCGAGCTACGTTACTGATAACACATCGTCATCAAGATAAGGTTTCAGATTGGCTATAACGTCGCTAGATAAGAAATGAGAGATACCCCTGGCGCCTGAGCAGTGCCCAAACTAGAGTCCTTCATCCGGCAGCCGGGCTCTGCCAAGACCCGTTGCTCAGCTTAGCGGAGGGCTGGGATACGTACCCACTGTACTCCGTGAAGCCAGAATTGAACAAACGCTGGAACTATTCGACGACCAGGTTAGCATTGTGATTGACCCGCGACGAGCACCAAGCACGAGCGAAGCGAGCAACGGGTCTGGGCGGAGCCCAGCCGCCGGAGGCAGACTCCCCTCCCTCGAACCAATTGTGTATATATAATGATATAAGGTCCATACCCTTATCGGCTGTCTTATCATTATTAGCTTATCTGCATAGGTGGTTTTTCCGATAGGTTTTTCCGGGCTCAGAGCCACAACCTAACCCTAGCTGGAAGTCTTACCAGAAGAGTATTTCTCTGTTCGCCGCATGTTTCTAATGCTATTTATATCTCGCAATATTTGATCAGCTGATCAATTATCAATTATTCCGCGCGTCGAGCGCAAAGCAACTCTGAAGCTAATAACCACCAAGGTTATCTCAGTTGTCAAATGCGCGCGGCAGTCACAGTTACCGGCCGTCCCTGAACGGCTGAGCGAACACCAGTCAGGAAATAACAGGAGTAGAAGTTATTTAGGACTTATAAACTGTCACTTGAGGAAGTTGGAGCGGATTGTGGTTCCGTGCCTTGCTCTGCCTCCGGCGGCCGGGCTCTGCCCGGACCCGCTTGCTCGAGCTTTGCTCGAGGGCTTGAATCTCGCCGGTCCCTTTCGCGGTGCCATTGTTCTCCTCAATCCCAAAAACGAGCGCAGCGAGCTACGGGTCTGGGCAGAGCCCAGCTACCGGAAGCGGCGACCGCGACCCCCAGTCCCGTTCCATCTCTGATTTGCTTGCCTGCCTGTCTGCCTGCCCGTGCCATTGTGCCCAGCTCTCAGATATGCGCTTGAATCCACCAGTGCGTTTTTCTCTATATCTCATAACCGCTAAGGTCCCTGTATGCGGCGTGGTATATAAGCTGCTCACTGGGAACGACTAGTTTTTTCCTTTATAAGTAGTCCCTTATAGGCTCGCTGGATTTTGTTAGGAAATTTCAGCCAGAGATTAAAATTGTAAAGTATTTTTAGCAGAGGGAAATTAGCATTCTTAATTAGCATCTCTTGGAGATCGATCGCATCAGAGGCCCACGTTCATTATTACCTTAATATTCATTCATTTTAAAACCTTCATTTTATGTTTCATAGAAATCATTGGACCTTCCATTGCACAAAACAGGAGTGTGATTATTATTTATTTCAACAGGGCAAGTCTTGGCCTACTACTTCCCCTCATTCCCCTATTAGCTCGTGAATCAATCTTGTTTCATCTATCTATGTATTTTGAGTTTCGGGAAATTACGTTTTGTATTCTATTTATGCCGATAAGATCAGGGATCATTTATTTATAAAGAACAACGGATAAGCACCATTGACAAAAGACATTCAAAGAGATATTATTACAGCAAGCAAAAATGAAAGAATTATTATCACAATTAGCGAATACTGATAATAGTATACTCATGTCTAGAGATGGCCTGAGTTGTGTTTCTGGTAACGACTTTGACGGCATGATGGGTGCAAGAGTATCGTCGATATTTGTGATCCTAGTCGGAGGAACGTTTGGTGCATTATTCCCAATCATTTCTTCTCGTAGCAGTCGCATTCAAATGCCTGCCTATGCATACTTCATTGCCAAATATTTTGGCTCAGGCGTGATTGTCGCGACGTCACTGATCCATCTTCTCCAGCCTGCCAATGAGGCACTGTCAAATCCGTGTCTAGGAGAAAAATGGGCAGAGTATCCGTATGCATTTGGAATCTGTCTGTTTGTCATGTTTCTGACGTTTCTGTTGGATATTGTATCTACAAGATATTTTGAACAGATGGGTATAGTCCATGATCATGGCCCATCTGCATTGGGTC
The DNA here is from genome assembly GCA_030565085.1 of Sugiyamaella pinicola. NCBI lineage: Eukaryota > Fungi > Ascomycota > Dipodascomycetes > Dipodascales > Trichomonascaceae > Sugiyamaella > Sugiyamaella pinicola. Next base: position 14,115 of record JAJMAW010000044.1, on the reverse strand, counting down.
ACAACAGCACCAACAACAACAATGGCCCACATTTACATCTTGACAGTAGTCGAGACATTGAGGCGGCTGCAGGGGTTGACCATACAGACGACAGTGGCAGTGGACACACGCTCGGCAAGTCTACACTTGGATCGCCTACGCGTAGCAGCACAGAGGTTGACGAGGATGAACATGAGTCCGATTTAATTAAAGCCCGTGAGTATCAGTCCATGATGTCGCAGATAGGGTCGATTCTATTTCTCGAGTTCGGTATCATCTTTCATTCAGTATTCATTGGACTCACACTGGCGGTGTCTGGCGAAGAGTTCAAAACACTCTACATTGTGTTGGTGTTCCACCAAACATTCGAAGGCCTAGGTCTAGGAACAAGAATTTCCGCGTGCAAGTTCCCGCCCAATAAGCAGTGGGTTCCATGGGCACTCGGTCTGGGATTCGGCCTCACTACGCCTATTGCCATTGCAATTGGCCTCGGCGTTCGCCAATCATATCCACCTAACTCAGCAGTCAACCTCATCACCAACGGTATCTTTGACTCTGTATCATCCGGCATCCTGCTCTACGTCGGCCTGGTTGAGCTCATGGCAAAAGAATTCCTCCACTCTAAAGATTTCCAAAACGCCTCACTGACCAGAGTCTTATGCGCCTACGGCATCATGTGTCTAGGCGCCGGACTCATGGCTCTTCTCGGAAGATGGGCATAAAAAACCATTTGCATTTGTAACGATAGTAATGAAAGTAATGTCTACTGCACTCCCATTTCTGTCTCGTGGCCCAGGTTCTGCCTCCGGCGGCTGGGCTCTGCCCAGACCCGTTGCTCGCTTCGCTCGGGGCGATATAGATGTAGCTGACAGAACGAGCGAAGCGAGCAACGGGTCTGGGCAGAGCCCAGCCGCCGGAGGCAGGATCCAATAGTGATACCACTTGCTTGGGAAGCACGTTTGGGCGGCGGAGGCCCGAGAGAATAAGAAGAGATAGAGAGATAAATATTCAATAATACAGATTACTTTTCGATTTCATTAGAGGGATCCGTTATGCCAGTTCTAGATTTGAGGAGCGTTTTCAGCTGGTCACTGAGCTCATCCAGTGAGGGCTTGCTGTCGTTCTCATTGGTGGATCGCAGCAGCTTGATAAAGTCTCCTTTGGCGTATTGCTGGCCTTTGAGAACCTCGCCTTCGTCGGGAGACGCGTTGATGGACCGACGCGGAATAAGCGCCATGCGACTGAGAATAGCCGGGTGCCATTGAACCATGTGTGAGATACACGCATCTAGGCGCCGGTTGTACCCGTTGCCTTGTGACTGGAATCCCTGGTAGGCACGCTGCAAGGGGTCCATCCAGTATCCGATCAGAATGTGGCCATAAATCTGGTCGTTGGATACTAGGAATGAAGAGGTGGAGATGCCACGGTCATTCTGGGTGGTGATAAAGCGGATCTTCTCAGCGGGCACTCGTTTGTACGTGTGAACAACACTTGAAGGAGGAAGGATAGGAGCGTCTCTGATAATAAGACTTTTTAATGCAACAGGGTCGAGGATACCATCCTGGAGACTGAAATCGTGGTCCATGATAACAGCGTCTTGGTCCAGCCACCAAATCCACTTGCTCTCTTTAAACGCATACATGGCTTCCCTAATGAGGAAGACCTTTGCAAACGACGACGACGATTCGTGGTCGTCAAAGCCGCCTGGCATATTGGCATCTTTAAGGTACCGTGCGTAGACACCGTAGCCATGCTTTTTGGCGTAAGAGATTCGATCGTCAAGTATCTGGCGGAAATATTCTTCACTATAGGACTCCGAGTCCAAGCCTAGAACTAGAACGACTGAAGGACCTGGTTTGGGCCCGTTGTATATAATGGCATGCTTACGGCTATTGACGATTTTGCCATCTGGCAGAGTAACGTACTGTGACGTGCGGTACTCAGCGAGCCGAGTGATATCCGGAGTAATGAACGGCGATGTTGAATACGATACGGTCTCAGCACCATTGGACATTTTGACTGGGCGCGCAGACGAAGATGATGAGTGTAGCAGCCCAGGGCCACCAAATCCAAAAATGAGCAGGTATGCAGCCATGAAGAACCCGGCAACGACCCCTATGCTTCTAGCTATAGGAGATCGCAGACATGGGATAATGGAGGAAGGGGAAGAGGAGGAGCCATTGATATGAAAAAATGACGACGAAGACGATTTCCGGGCGTAGAAGTTGCCGCCATCCAAAGTCGATTGTGGAAGGGCAGAATGCATTATGAGGAAGAAAAAGAGGGAGGGTGGTGGGAAAGCCACCCGCGCAAGATGGACTTGGGTGGTTTATTGTATGTTGATGGAGCTGGCTTTTAGTTATAAAACCTGATTAATTGGTTGTGGAACTCGTTGACTGCTTATAGAAAGGGGTCGTGGAAGTATAGTGTGCTGCCAAAAAGTGAGTAAGTCCAGGTGAAGCAGAGGATCAGTGAGTATTGGAGTGAGTGGAGTGCAAATGATCTCAATAGGAGTAGAAGTCAAAGCAGTTCTACTACAAATGCAGCGTCCTTGTGTTTGGTCCTTGTCTACTAGAAAATGTCGTTAAATCCGTTTTATCTCTATAACGTATGCAAATCCAAAAAAATCTATCCAATGACAACAAATGATGATTGGTGTCAGTTTCTGTTTGGTCCAAGCGCACAGCCTAGTAAACGTCCTAGAGTTTACAGTCTTTCAGCGGCTTGAACAGGCGTTCACGAGGTTCCAAATGACAAAATTCGACCTCACAAGAGTTTGTTGTATAATAGAAAATGAAAAACTTCGTCGTCTGGCTGGGCTGACCAGGATGTGTGCAATATTTATTTTTGGCCACGAACTAGGAATCAATTAATTAGCTGGTTTCGGAGCTGCAGTGACGAAATTTCACAGCTCGCATGAGCATAGCTATGGGGTTAGGGCCTGCTGGGAGGAACCGCCGCCTGGCTGGGCGTGTTCTCGACGTCTCTGCCTCCGGCGGCTGGGCTCTGCCCAGGCCCGTTGCTCGCTTCGCTCGGGCTTGGACCAATCTCAACGATCCAAGAAAGCTCGCGAAGCGAGCAGAACGGGCCTGGGCAGAGCCCAGCCGCCGGAGGCAGAGTTTTAACGGCCTGGGAAGGGAGAGGGAGAGAGAGAGAGGGAAGGGAGAGGACAGGGTAACTTAGTGTTAATATATTTGATAGATTGACAGAGAACAAAGTGTAAACAGTGAAAAGCAGAAGGAAGATAGAAAGTTGGGTTAAGAAGCCGGTGTATTTACTGGCTCGCTGGATTGGGTTGTTGGCTGGTCATGAACTTTTGATTCTGGCGCTGGGGTGGCAGTGGCCGTAACACTGGGAGATGAGGGCACAGGGGTGGCCAAGACGGGAGTCGCGCTGGATGCTGGGGCAGTAGTAGCAGCAGTAGTAGGAGCAGGGGTTGACTTGTCTTGGTCGGCTGTGTTTGATGAAGTTGTTGCTGCATTAGTGCCATTCAGAGGAGTGTCATTAGTATTAGGGACAGCGGGGGTCGACTCATCGGTGTTCGCAGCAGCAGCAGTAGCATTAGATGATGCTGCTCCATTGACAGTAGGCGTAGCCGTAGTGGCGGTTTCGGCCGGTTTAGATACGGGCTCATCAGCGGCATCGTAGTCAGAATCCTCATCGACGTTCCTTTGAGGCGCTTCAATGGGCTCTTCTACTATAGGCCGAGAAGGAGGCTCTATCACGTTTGTCTGATTAACTCCTTCGATAGCCGCTCGCTTATGAATCTCCTGAGAAGACTGATCAAATTCTCCAGACCGCTTGATGCCAGGATTGACTGGGGTATCCGTAGTAGTTGTAATTGGAGCGGCAGCAGGAGCAGTTGCAGTTGGAGGGCCAGTACTAGCAGAAGCAGCAGCGTCAGAGGCAGCATCAGGGGGAATGTTTCTAGCCTCAATAGGTGCCAATCCAACCGACTGGTGACCAGGAGAACTTGTCTTTACGGATGCTAGTCCTGGCAAGGACTGCTGTTGACGCTGAGTATCAATAGATGGAACTGCCCCACCCCCTACGCTGGGCACGGATGGCGCGTTGTTTATTGGCGCAATTGTAATTGGTTGAGCGGACCCATCTGCACTGCCGTTGAAGTGATGTGGAGGTTTGGCTTGTAGTAAAGAGCCAGAAGGTCCCAGTGGCTGCTGTTGCTGCGGCGGCTGTCCATTCTGATGGCCAGGCTGTTGCTGTTGCTGCTGTTGCTGTTGTAATTGAGGCGGCGGTAATTGATGTCCTTGAACTGGTGGAGTGGGCTGGAACGAGGGCTGAGGAGCAGCAGCGCCAATATGTTGAGGTGGCGGTCTATGAACGTCAGCAGATTGATGCTGCTGAGCATGGGCTTGCTGCTGCTGTTGCACGTGAACTTGTTGTTGAGCTTGTGCTTGAGCATGTGCTGCCTGGGCCTGTGCTTGTGCTTGAGCTTGAGCCTGCGCTTGTGCTTGAGCCTGTGCTTGGGCCTGCGCTTGTGCTTGTGCTTGAGCATGCTGTTGAGCCTGTTGTTGCGCTTGAGCTGCCGCTGCTTGTTGTTGTCTCAGATGCTGATGTTGTTGTTGTGCTACCTGCTGCTGCTGTTGTTGTTGTTGAACAGCTTGTTGAGCTGCTTGTTGTTGTTGCTGTTGTTGAGCTGCCTGTTGCTGCTGTTGTGCTGCCTGCTGCTGTTGTTGCATATCCCAAATCGCACTTGGAGGTCCTTGCTGATAACTCTGGGGATTCACATCTTGTGGTCTTGGTGGTATTGGGTGAGAAATAGGCCCGCCTCCATTCTGACTGGCTCGTAATTGGTCCAATCTAGCCTGAATATGAGTATTTTGAGGATCCAGGTCAGCCGCTCGTTGATATGCATCCAGAGCATCGGCAATCTGATTATTACACGACTCATACAGGGTACCCAGATCATACCATACTTCGGAAATGTATGGATTTAATCGAATAGCTCTTGAATAAGCATCCAAAGCATCTCGATATTGATTAATTTGATAGTACAAGACACCAATCGAACACCAGAATGTAGGATTGCGGCCATCTCTATAAACGGCTTGTTGGTATGCTTCATAGGCTTTATTATACTTTTGCTGAGCCATATAACAGCGGCCCAGCAAATACCACGATTGAGCATCTTGTCCGTCGGCCTCGAGTGATTTCGTTAAATAGGAAATAGCATGATCTTGATTGGCAAACGACGAGCTTTGCTGATGATAAAGCCATCCTAATTGCTGCAATACTTTGGCATGAGCGGGATTTTCCATAAGAACTCGTTCATAAGCTTCACGGGCCAATTGGTATTCTTTTTGCTGCTCATGGACATGACCAATCTGGAACCAAATGTCAATTTCTGTTAATGGTCTTGGAGGATTAGTCAGAATATATCTGAAACATTCCAAAGATTGTGGATACTTGAACTGTTGTTTATATATTATCCCTAATCTGAAATAGATTTCATTTGCCTTGTCGAAATTAGGATCCATATCCATGACTTGAGAGAATGCCTCTTCGGCATACTCGAGTGAACCATATCGGTCGTACAAAATACCGATACCATACCATAATTTCGGGTCCTTGGGGTCTCGAAGATGATATAGAGCCTGTTGATACGCGCTATAGGCCTTTTGGAGGTCATCCATCATCAAGTAACAGTGTCCCAGCGAGCCCCAAGTATCGCCGGAATCTTGGGCAATTGTCAGAATGTTCTGGTAATAGTCAATTGCTTTAGCAAACAATTCTCTACTACGATATAGATTAGCAATAGCAGTTAAAACTGGGATCGAATATGGGTTATGTTTCAAGGCAGCTTCAAAACAGCCAATAGCACGCTCATATTCGCCCATTGACTCGGCCACTTTACCAACATCTAACCAGGCATCTACATTCTGAGCCTGTAATTTTTGAAATACATTGTCCGTGGGGCCACCATTTGTTTGTGGAGGTGGTGGAGGAGGAGGAGGAGGGGGAGGTTGATTACCAGGAGAAGGTTGAATTCTAGCAATTGGCTGACCGGTTCCAGGACCGGAAGGTGGAGGTGGAGGTGGAGCTTGTTGCTGCTGTTGTTGTTGCTGACTACCTGGAGGAGGAGGGGGTGGTGGTGGAGGAGGGGGAGGCGGTAAACCATTGCCATTTGTCACCACTTGTACAACCTGACCATTTGGGGCTGGTCTTGAAGGAGGAGGACCCAGAGTAGCAGGAGCTGCTAGTAATTGCGATTGTGAAGACATAGAAATTGTTCTAAGAGTGTTAGTTTGCTATACAACAATAACAGCAGGACATCGATGTTTAGTAGTTGTTCGTTCGTGTTCACTTCACTTACTTTAATTGCTTGGCAACCGTGTCGTTCGTTACGTCGTACGCCACTATCGTCCACGTATATCAACTTCGTTCGTTCGTTCGTCGTTCGTTCAGTTCGTTCAGTTCGTTACGTCAGCTCTGAAGATGATAATAAAGGGTCAAAACAATATCGTTCGTTTTGTCTGTTGTTCAGTTGCCGTCTTTATCGTCCCGTCGTCGCCGTCGTGGTGAAACAAGTAAAAACAAAAAACAGAAAAAAAATTCTAGTCGTACCGTGTAAACGTAAGAAGTAAAAAGACAAGAAGTAAGCAGAGAGTAGAAAGAGAAAAATGAAAAATACGCCAAAACGTTCGTTCACAACTTGTAATGTGGGTTAGGCGGGCGTAACGTTCTGTTGTTGTTGGAGCGGAGCGCAGCAGCCGAACGAAAATAAAGGAGAAAGACGAAGGGAAGGAAAAAGAAACGCAGGGCTGTTGTAATATCAGCGATCCAGCGATCCAGCGATCCAGCCGGCCCAGACTACCACCAGCCAGCCAGCCAAGCCCAGCCAGTCAGCCGGTCCGGCTGGACCTGCTGTTGCTTCTACCGCTATAGCTGTAGCTCTACCAGTAGCTCTAAGCTTAGCTCTACCAGTAACCTACTGAGATCAAGCCTAAAAAAAGTAACCTACAACGGTAAGGCTAGAACAACTACTGCCGTACATCGGCACGGCAGAAACATCCAGTAGGTACGGTATAGCAGCTACGAGGCTGAGCCTAGAATATACACACGCGATAAGGCTAGCCCAAGCAACCTTGACTAGTGGCAGTTGGGAGGAAGAGCAGAGCGATATCGCCGCTCCGAACCGGCGCCAACGTCACTCAACAAAAACGATCTTGAGATTAATCTGGTCCCTGCGATCGGGTCATGCCTCCGGCGGCTGGGCTCTGCCCAGACCCGTAGAAACTCCGCGTAGCGGAGTTTGGCTGGTCGTTTAGCCGGGCCATGCTGAGTACTCTGAGCCATACTCTGAGCCAAACTCCGCGCAGCGGAGTTTCTACGGGTCTGGGCAGAGCCCAGCCGCCGGAGGCAGAGCCCAGCCGCAGGGTCTGCTAGCCCTAGCCCTGGAGGACCCTTGCAGGAGTCACGTGTATCAGTTCAGAGGCGATTATAGGCAGACCAAAGAGGAAATATGGCACTGAAACGGGATATTGCTGGACTAGCCGCTGACCTGATCAAGATGTGCCGTATTTCATGGTCATACCACTAGTATCAAGCAAAATGAGACCTCTTGCAACCGGCTCCAACTCCGCTATAACCGGCACTTTTTGCACATGCGCTGCGCGGCCCTGCATAACTGGGGTGCTCCTGCTGCTGGGCCCTGCCTCCGGCGGCTGGGCTCTGCCCAGACCCGTAGAAACTCCGCTACGCGGAGTTTGACCGGCCGTCTAGCCAGGCCATGCTGAGTACTCTGGGCCAAACTCCGCTGCGCGGAGTTTCTACGGGTCTGGGCAGAGCCCAGCCGCCGGAGGCAAAGAGAAGCAACCGTGAGTGAAGGGGGTGGAATAGTCTATTCGGTTCCTCTACGGAAGAGAAGATGGGGTGCTACTTCTTGAAGCCATTCGACCTGGATGGGACTTACAAGTCGGGCATATGCTTTGGACGTGAAGACGTATTCTATGTACATGATGGCCTCTACTTTGCGACTGAACATTGTGGAGCTGGGGTGTATGGAGAGGAACTGCGATGTGAGGACTGTTTTATAGCGCCTGTCGGGGAGGCCGAGGGCAGAGTTGGAAATGAAACCGTGTAGGAAACATTTTATAATTTCTTCAGCAGGGACAGGGGGGCGGTTAGGAGATGGCTGGTGGTCGTCGTTATCGTCGTCGTCGTCGTCGTCGTCGTCAAGAGTCACTTTCATATATCTTGCTAGCTGCTGACGAACTAAAGATACGTTACGGATGGAACGAGGGTTGATGCCAACTTGTTGACACCACTCTCTTTGCTCGCGTTTGTCGTGCAGTTGCGAGTACATGTCGTACATTTCTTTGATCATGATAAGGTCGCCGTGCTCCTGGCTCGACGTGAACAGCTCGCGTCGTTTCTGGTTGATTTCATCTCGTTTGTCGGGATGAGGATTGACCATGAGATCTTCGATAGAGAGGCACGCCACGATGTCGATGATTGCCGTCAGAAGAGGCGATGGGATGGACGAGGTGGATCGACTGGATGCGTGGATCAAGACTGCTGCGAGATGAGGTGATACGGGTAATACAACCATTTGTTCGCCTAACGGGGTGATTTTACCTGAGTCGTCGAGCGCTTTCAATCCATATAATTTCACTAATGCAGCGGTAATGGCTTTCTTATCAGGGGATTCTACCCATTCAAAGTGGAGTACGTCGTCAACACCGGCTTTTTTTAACATTAATATAGTGCTGGAAATATCACAACGGAGAATCTCAGGCTCAGTCTGAGGTTTGAGGTCTTTTTCGTATGTGGTTTCTGTGAACAGTCGGTAGCACTTTCCGGCAGCTTCACGGCCAGCACGTCCCATTCTCTGGGCTGCACTGGCCTGAGAAATGGGCGTTGTGAATAGAGTATCCAATCCAAGACTAGGTTTCCATACACGTACTTTACGAAGCCCGGAGTCAACCACATAGCGCACCCCGGGGATTGTGAGCGATGTTTCTGCAATGTTTGTAGCAAGAATGACCTTTCTCCTTCTTGGAGCTAGTTTCATAAACGCCTTTTGCTGCTGGGCAGGTGGCAATGAGGCGTATAATGGGATAGGTACTAACAAAGGTGCCTCTTTAGGCAAATCATCCGCTATGGCCCGTAATCTATCCACGGATTTATCAATTTCCTCTTGACCAGGGAGAAATGCAAGAATATCGCCAGTCAGTTCAGACATATTGATCTGAACTGCAGTTTGTACAACTGCGTCGACGATATCATCCACTGGTTTGGATAGATAGTATCGTTGTACGGGGTACATTTTACCTTCTACGTAGAGAATCTCGGCGTCGTTAAAAAACTTACTAAACTTCTCAGCATCTAGAGTAGCAGACATGACGATAAGCCGTAGAGGGTGTTTTGAGTTCTTGCGCTTTTGTAGTAATCTTTTTAATAGACCCATTAACAGATCAGTCAAGACAGTTCTCTCATGGGCTTCATCAAGAATAATTGTTGTATAGCGATTTAAATCACGATCCATCATTAGCTCTCTTAACAACATACCATCAGTGAGGTACTTGATGTGAGTCGTGGGCCCGGACTTGTTTTGGAAACGAACTGTATATCCGACCTTGGCACCCACTGGACACCCCATTTCTTGGCTAACACGAGTGGCAAGATTAATAGCCGCCACTCGACGAGGTTGGGTTATGGCAATACGTTCAGGAGAATCCTTTCCCCCCATGTATTCATAAATCAATTGTGGGATTTGAGTGGATTTACCACTACCAGTCTCTGCCAGTAGCACAGTGACATCATTTGATGAAATATGTTTAATGATTTGAGACTTTGACTGGTAGACAGGCAAGTTCCTGCGCTCCTTCAGCAGGTGTGCCTTTGTTGATTTGAGAGATGAAAAAGAAGAGGCAAGATCGGCTCGGTCGTTCTCTTCCTCTTCTGAATCTTCGTAGTAAACGACCCTGCCATTGACCTTGCCATTTGCCCTAACTGGAGAGTTCCTTAAGCGTGATTTCGGAGTTACTACCACATTATGACGGACTTTCTCCTCCTCTTTCCCCCGCTCTTCCTCCTCCTCCTCTTCCCCATCTTCTACACCACTACTATGAAATCTCATACTATCTTCACTCAAGTTGCCATCTTTCCACCCTTGTAGTCTCTCCAAGCTCAAAGGGCCCAGAACCTTGGTATTCTCAACCCCGCTGCTGTCATCATCGTCGTCAGAGCCTCCACCACTCTTCGCTATCAAATCAAACGACCGCCGACTCTTCAAATTATTACCTGACTTTTTCCTCTTCACCTGGTTCCTACCATACACCTTGCCTTCACTCCTCGTCGCCAGTGCCACAGTATCACCATCCTCCCCAAACTTCATATGCTTTTTAGGACCCATCTTCTCACTATCCACTACTACTACTATCTCTCTCTACCAACAGCTTGATCAGTCTCCAAATTTTTTTTGGACCCTTGCAGATCTACTACACTTTACTTCTTCGTCGCCAGCCGCACTTCACGTGACTGTGTTCTACTGGTGGGCTCTGCCTCCGGCGGCTGGGCTCTGCCCAGACCCGTAGCTCGAGCTTCGCTCGAGTCAGCTGTGACCGCACAGACAATTGAGCGAAGCAAGCACCGTCCAGCCCATAAAAGACAGAGCATTCGTTGAGTTTTTGTGTTGTTTGTGTCGTGAGCCGAGCCGTGCGTGCTGCTGGACCCCCTGAATTTGCCATTCCTATTTCACTCTACCAAAGGGAAACCAAAATCAAATCAACAACGATCAAACACCGCCATGGCAACAGACAAACAATCAGCGATAATCTCTTTTTAGCTAATCTACACCCTACACACCGTACGACGAGCGCTGATATCGATAGATAAGAGCCACCAGCCCACCATCCCATCCTTAGCATGTCTGACGGCAGGCCCCAGACTCAATTCCCTCGCGAAATGATGGAGAATTGAGCCACACGGGACATATGTGGTCCACGCCCGAGCGCAGCGAGCTACGGGTCTGGGCAGAGCCCAGCCGCCGGAGGCAGGGTCGAGGCAGGTCAGGGGAGTTTGTTATCAGCTGTCAAAATGCGCGCGCGCGGACCGTTTAAGTGTGCGTTATCTGGTGAGGCTAAAACGTCAGGTCAGTGCTTTGAGCGTGAGCGGCACCAGAGAGACATAACAACAGCCTCATATGCTGTTGCTGTAAATAGAACATTTTTTTCACCTTTCACGAAGTTAACGACTTGTCAACCTCGAAGTTCAGTAGAGGAAGTAGCAGCAGTCAAGCGATAGATCGGATTCAACAGTTCGGTTGAGCAGGAGCGAGTAACTGCGAGTGAGAGAGAAATACAGATAGACACAGTCAGACGTTTGATACTCAGGGGCTGACTATAGCAGTAAGTAGAGGTTCGTCTTTGCCAAGAAACCAAGCCTTTTCGGTTCGCGATAACAACGGGTCAGGTCGCCGGAGGCATAATGAGGCAAGAGTAGAGTAGTTGACGAAAGACTGATTTAGTAACTGTTGGTTATAGAATAGAAACTGAGACAGACGGAAAAGGTAGGTCCAGAGCAGGTTTGATTGTTTGTTGTGAGTAGTAATTTCTCTATAACACGAGAAAATTGAGTTTCTGGTAGTTATAGTACGGCAGTCGGGGTGCAGGTAGTAGACGAAGGAAGGGGGATTAAATTGGGAGCAGAGGGCAGTGCGCAGTGGACATACGAACGGCTTCTGTTTGAAATAAGAGGAAAGGGGATTGCGCGATCTGGGTCACTGCACGCTCTGATTTTGTAAACAAACACCTTGAAAGACGAAAGAGGCAGAGAGAAGAAGGAGCAGAGTTCGTGAGAGAATAAAAACTGAGATAAGGATAAGAAGACAAAACCGCAAAGGGACTATACGAAACGACAAGACGAAGCGAAAAGCGCCCATCATACTCATACTCAAACTCCTCAACACTCACTGCAATACTCACCCGAAACCCTCAACTGAAAGACACAGAAACGCCAAACAATACTAACAAGATAGAGACTAGAACAGAGTATCAGAAGGACCAGTTAGTTCTACTACCATGGCACTCCGTTTTAAAGCAGCTACTTCGCTGTCTGTGATCTTGTTTGTGGCGTTTGCGCTAGAACTGTTGGCTGTGCTATCAGTTCCTGTGACGTCGAAAATCAGTCTTTCTACGTTTGAAGATTACCAGTTTGGCGTCTTTGGCTACTGTAATACAAAGACAAATACTTGTACAAGAGTAGGAATAGGCTATAATATTCCTGAAAATGACAACAAATTCAGACTTCCGTCTAGTGCTAGAAGGTCTTTATCGAATCTACTCATTGTCCATGTCGTTGCTGCTGGACTGACGTTTATTCTTTTTGTGTGTGCTTTATTAGCACATATCCATGGCCCGGGGTCGTCGCAGAGATATTTGCTATGTATACTGCTACTGGCGTTACCATCTTTTTTGATTTCGTTATTGGCGTTTTTGGTTGATATTTTACTTTTCGTGTCGCACCTTGACTGGGGTGGATGGATAATGCTTGCTGCTACTGTGCTTACCGCCCTGTCTGGTATCATTCTATGCCTTATGCGCCGAACTTTGTCTTCTCAAAAGGCCATGAAACGTCGTGCCAATGTGAATTCAAATGCCGAACTGCAAGAGTTTTCTTTCTCACCAACAAAGTTTCAAGACGACGAGTTCCCTCCTACTGCGTCCAGAACTTATTCAGAGATTAAATTTCAGCCTACCAATGTATCCGGAGAAGATGCAGTACCACTAAATCGCACCGAGACAGATCCAAGAGTAGGTGATTTCTCATTCAATTCTGCCATTACCGATTCTACATCGTACATTAATCACGAAAGAACACCATCTCCGTCTCGTGAGTACAGACATGGTAATAATGGGTTTGCTTATCGAGGCGGCTACACTGAAACAGGTGAAGGTCCATCTAATCAGCTTGAATTCATTTCGCCAAATGCTACGAATTCTACTACTCCTAGTAGAATCTACAATAACAGCAACAGTAGCCATAGCGTTCCGATGGGTTCGGCAACTCCTACAAGAACACACGCACCACCGCCATTGCCACAGGTAGTGCCAGCTGGAACATATGTGCCAGGAGTTGAAGAAAGTGGAGATGTTGGCTATGGTCCAAATGTTGTGCCATTGCCAAGAATACGACAAGTGCAGCACCAACAACCACAAATACAGCAACCGAAGCTACCACAACAACCACTAACTAGCGAGACTACGAATACATATTCGCAACCACAGACACCGTACGGAGAGTATCCCAATAGACCTACCGGTCCACTTCCAACACCTAGCAATGAAAGAGACTATAATAACCTGCCAGTTACGAATAGACGCCCCAGTGGGCCGCGAATGGAGTCTGCCATGCCAATAGGAGCGGTTGACCAGCCACCACTTCCTAGCACGTCATCTCAAGTGCCTCCTCTTCCTCAGGTAGACGAACCACAGGGAGCATATATCCCACCACGTCAATTATGGCAACAACAACAGCAGCAACAAGCGGTACACCAACAACAACAGCAGGCACCACCACGACCCAGAAGAGCTAGTCAAACGTATCGACAATTCTTTGTCGAAGACGAGCAACATCTTCCACAGGAACCACCATTCCATAATAATGAAGGTGTTGGCTACCGAGGAGGACTTACTGGAACGTCGCCCCCTGAAAACACGCTGCTGCAGCCGCCAGGAGAACACGAGCCTGGGTATGGAGGGCCAGTATCACCAGCTGCTTCTGATACGTCGTCCAACTACACGAGTATCAGCCAGCGTCCCGTGAACCCCCGGTACTACCAGCCACAACGTGGGCCTGACCGCTCCGAGTTCGTACTCGAGAACAATCCAGACTTCAATATTGGCCTGCCCACAACAACCAGAAAGAAAAACGTGGCTGGTCCACGAGGTCCACGCGGTCCTGCTGGCAGGAACAGTAGGCCCCCTGCTGCCTCCCAATCCACCGAAGGGCCCTACGGGTTTTCAAGGTAGGTGATGAGCCATGTAGTTTATGTAACAGTAGTATCCGTTTTCTGTCCCATGTGGTCTGCTGCCTCCGGCGGCTGGGCTCTGCCCAGACGCGTTGTGCTCGCTTCGCGAGCAGACATTGTCCTCTTCAGCGGTTTGCTCGCGA